>VJMY01000499.1:0-55546 GCA_009869795.1 Neelides sp. FZ-2019 | reverse complement strand
TCATGTTTAAAACAATAATTTAACCTTGTTATAAAATGTGTTTCATTCTTCTTTTGTTCTATATCTGTATCGTAACATTAATTCTCTTCATACTAAAACAAACTGTCCTTTCCTTCTAGTCGTGTTTTAATGGTTTTAATTAATTGAATGAGAAAAACCGTTTAACCTTCTCACTTTTTATATAAATAAGTAAATTCATCTTAAGATTAAGATCTGTCTTCCGTTACATGTGGATATCTTTTTTAACGTTTGACCAACCTTGGGAATTCGTTTTGCATACAAGATCTCTGATGAGGAGACCATAATTAAAACAAATGTTCATGAAATGCCAACTAAGGCTTTCAATTAGCTTTGTTTACAAGAATAATTTTAGCTATATATTTCTATATACAAGTTCAACATTGATCATCAAATGAGCAAATAATGAATTGATAACGAAGGATAAATACGATGAATGGTTAAATGGGAAGGTAAAAAAAAGTTATCACACAAATTAGCATATAACTTCTCTTTCCTTCTCTGCCACTTAACTGTGAGATTCAGTGAGATGAGAAATAAGCTCATTGAGAATCAATTGAGAAGAAGCATGAATATACTCCTCAATTTGGAAATTCGGTACACTTTATTAGCCAAGATATTTAAATCGTCTCAGAATTTAATAAGATGTGCTAATGCATCTAGACATACAAAATAATTTATATTGTTTTAATGCACATTAGCAAATTTCTAAATACTGAGACGATTTAAATATTTTGGCCAAAAAGTGACCCGAATTTCTTAATTGAGGAGTATATTGAGCAAATCATTATATTTAAACGTTTTAATCAATTTTCATTTTTCTTACTAATTTAAATTATCATTCACTCCAAAATCAATAGAGCAAGAGCATACAATATCATGCACCTCAAAATCTTAAAGATAGTTATAGTATTTATAAACATTAAATTTATATAAATATTTCTCATATAAATATAAATATTAAATATCCAAATTATGAATATTATAAAATATCATACCTAACCTAACAAAATATTTTACATTTTACAAAAATCTTATTTCATATTTAAGCTATGTTGAATACAAAATATCGTAACATTCAAAGTAAACACACATCTAATAATTTTTACATATTTAAGTCAAGTTCATATTCTTAAGATCCTCGAAAGGATTTCTTGAAAAGCCACAAGGAAGGAGAACGGGCCAAACGAAGAGCCATTGGGTTTTTTTGAAGTTCCATTCTCAATCGGCGTGTTGCTCGTCGTCTGCGTCTGTTTGTCCTCGTTGATCCTCGAGTTTGAGTTTCGGCTGTAAACGTTTTTCGGCGTCGAATCCAAGTCCAAATGTGAGATCTTGTTGGCCGTGTCGTTTTCACAGGCGTCTCCCCGGGGCGAAGGGACAAATCCTTCCTTGCACACACACCGGGACTTTCCGCTGTGGAATTCGCAGGCTGCATTGGACAAACAGTCTCTTTCCCCAATGTACACATTGCACTCTTTGCCCACCATCCCCACGCACCGGCCGCGGCCCACGTCGTAGAACTGGCGGGACGGGACGAGACACTCGCACGTTCCGCTTCTACACCAAAGCCATTTACCATAGTCGCACCAATCCTCGTCGGGGAAGCAGCGCTCGCCGGCACCGAATTTACGTCCTTCACATTCTTCAAAAACCACGAACATTAACACAAGGCAGAGCAAAAGCATCTTCGGATTTCCCATCTAAAAGATAAAAGAGGAATGTATTAATTCTTATATAATTTGTTTGTTATATTTTTAATCTTAATGTTAGTATTATAAACTTATTGTTTTTATAAATAGGGATACCAAAATTAAAACGCTTGATAATCAAATTAAAGATAATTCACTTTAATTACTTACTAGATATAAGTAGATATTTCTAATATATTGCAGTTTAATTTGAAATTTTTGGTTTAGAATTATACTGACAATGAGATTAATGCGTAGAAATTATAGAGTTCAAACTCCTTAAAGCGTGTAAATAAAATAAATGTACATATAAGGCAGTGAATGATAATGATCTTGACTTGACTAATGTAAACTAATGTTAAATGAAACAATGATCTTATATACCAATAAATTCAACAAACGCGTAGATTATAATGTAAAAATGATATTATCTCATTTAATTTTGTTGCAAGTTATGCTCGTCTCAGTTCGGCAATTTACTTCATAAAAGTTGAATATGTATACTTAAATAAATAATGTAATGCAATCCCTCTAACTAAACTTAAAAACTCCTATAATTCTAATATATTCTAACATTTGTTTTAAATAGCCTCAATTTACTATAATTTTATTATAGAAAGTCCAAAAGATTCATTTCATTCTTGTTAAGATTATTATTTAAGTGATTCCATTTACCAGACTACATTAACTTTTATGTTTATAACTTTTATCTGTTTCTTTTTTTAATTAATGTGAAATGTGTGCTTACCTTTTCTTATGTTTAGTATGGATTATACAATTGTAAGATCTTGTAGCTTAGGTCTTGTAAGATTCTTTTTGGTTTCACTGTTTTGTATTATAACTTTCCATTTAAACAAAATGTAAATGATTTTGTTATTTGAATATTAAAATTCTTTAAATATACTCAAATGTCTAAATGGATTGGAATATGAGGAAAATTAAACTGAGGGAGTGTGCTGTTTGATGTGTTGATGGCCCCAGGAGGTTCACAACAATGATTCAATTGAATCTTGAAGCTTCACTAAAGGATTCAAGGGATTCAAGGTCTTTTGTTGGGCGAAATTAAGAGTTTGTCCAATGGAGCGAATCCAAAAGCTTCTGATTGATAAATTGATTCGAGTCGCGTGTGTCGGAAGAGCAATTGGAATAATTAGTAGATTTTTCTTGTTCTCGGCCCTTTTTCTCTCATTATCATTATCAGAATAATTATTTGAGCTTTTACTCCTTTCAATGAGCTTTGTAGTATTTTTATATTAAAACTACCCACGCGTCAACACAGTTCATTTTGCCTATTTAAGATGTTAACTGAACAACTTGTAAACAACTTTTAAGAGCTCTGGTATCACATGTACTTTAATTATTGGACTGCTTAATGTTAAAGTTTAAGCATAAAAGTATAACTTGAAAAGTGCAACGCTCGCCAATGCTAAATTCCTAATTGACTTTAGATTATAAGGAACATAGGCGATCTATTAATTTTTTATCAACTTGTAATTAGCTTTATTGTTCATCTCTTTCGCCTTTACATTCACTTTATTCAACACTGTCACTTTTTACTCATCCAAATGCACCAGAGCACACGTGAGAATATGGGAGAATCGTCTTTTAAATCATCGAACGTGTAATTTAGATGGGTTATTAAAGATATAAAATATCGTAATGCTTCCAGCTTAGTTCATGCCTTTGAGAAACATTTGAGGAATAAAAATATTTAACGATGATATAACAGGTAACGCCTTTCTACTAATAAGAAACTTGAAGTTCTTCCAAGGCACTTTGAACCTCACTTGAATATTCCTTTATTTGTCAGTTTAATTGTTGAAAAAATCAGCACAAGGTGGTTGGTTTTAATTTAAGGTTCGCGAAAGACTCAAGATGGGATCTGCGTACTTATTGTACATCAACTTCTACCGATCTGATCCATCTTGTACAAACTTACAATAGATAAATATTATAATGTTATACATAATGTATAACGTGTACTTTATTTATTAAAATTGGCACATTGGCAAAAATGACAATATTTGCAATTTTTTGTTGATTTTACTAATTTGAATAGGAATTTAATTTGCAATGCACGAACTAACTTGGATGGCTTTGATATATAAAGACCTTTTTTCTAAGAAAAAGTATTAATTCAAGGAGTGTAAATTACAGTTTGTAAATTAATTGGCAATTTATAAAAATACGTAAGAATATAGGTAATGCCAATTTGTTTAGGGTTGTTAAAGTTCTATTTAATAAAGTCAATTCCATGCACGTGTAAATCTTGAAATTGAGCTTGAGTTGAAAGGTTCTTCTGACTGAACTGACGAAAGTAAATAAGCAAATATCCGTTAAATTAAAACGCGTGAATGCAATTATTATGTAAATGCAGATTTGGCTATTGGTTTATTCTTATATCTGAGAGTTCTCTTTGAACAATGCAGAAATTAACTGCGGAGTCAATAACTTTTCCACGTAATTATTTAACTTTGTTTAGCCCTTTGAGCATGTGTTGGGTCTTGAGTTTTGAGGGCTCTTGGTGAGTCTTGACGGACTAATTACACAATATTTAATTGAACGTTGCACAAGAAGACGTAAGAAGTCTTAAGTGAGAAGGGTTCACCGCTCAACTTTAACCTCACCTCTTCGCCTTTACATTCTCTTCAATCAAACATTCACATTCAAGATTGATCACATTTAATAAATTAAACAATTAATCACACAATGCTTACATTCGCACAATGTTCTAAACTAAATAAAGTAAATAAATAGTAAAACAATAATATTGTTTAATGTTTTCAAATAAAGATTTGAAAAGTAATAATAAACAAATTGGGCTTATTGGGCTTATTTATTATGATTTTATGCTAAATTTTAATAAATTTTAATCTGTTATTTAATTTTAATTAATTTAATTAAAATTTTTTATAGAAATTGACTATTGGTTATTGGATTATTGATTTTTTTATATTATTAAATGAATTTTTATTACTTATTAATCGATAAATATTGGTCTTTACTCGTTTGTCTAGGAAAATTTAAGTAACTTCCTTCTACGGCTTGTTTAAAAGACTGAAAAGTTAAAATAAATAAGCGTGTACAAACGGAACATCAAGTTCTCAATGGGGTAAACTTGGTTGGCCGATTGTGTAACGTTGATTAAGATCCAAGTTCCATGTTCATAAAGGCAGAAATCCTCTTCTGTATAGCTGCTAGTGTAGAATTAAAGAGATTTTGGTATAAGACGTTTATTTAGTGAATGAAATCCTTTAGTTAAAATGATAATAATTTTTAAGTTCTATTTTTTATCAAGTTCTACTTTGATGATTTTCCCTCAGCAATTTCGAGAATATTTGCAAATATTTAATAATAATAACTTCAATTCCAACCACCACAACCAACTATTAATAATATACCCTTCAATAAGATCATACATTTATATAAATTTGTATTATTTATACATAATGTTTTGTATTTCAAATAATGTTCAGACTTTTCAGTGTTCATCGTGTCTTTCTTTAAATTTGAGTTGATAAAAACTTTTCAATTCCATTAGTGCTAAATATCTCTAAATGCAAGAATAAGCTGGCTTTGAGCATTTTGAGGTTAAATCGTTGAAATTAACTTGATATGAGGATATGCTTATTTAATAAATGCAATTATTCTCAGATAATAATGCAATATAATAACTTGCAATTAAGCAATTATAGAGTAATAATAGAAGAAGAAATATTTATGTTTTGTGCAACTCAATAACTCTTTAAAAGCAAACATTATACTTAGAACAGACATTGAGTGCACTGAATGTAGGAACAAGTGAATTGAATCATAATTTTAATTATCAGTTACGAGTTTATTTTATTATGGCTTTATGGCGTAACTATTGGTATGTAATGAATATGAGAATAAATAAGATGTATCCAGAAACTAAGAAATGTGAGGTTTAATTTCTCGGCGTTGACGCCGAAACTGTCGAAAAGTATAATTTTGTCCTCAAATGAGTTGAGGTCACTTTTAAGAATCAAGATCAATGAAATGTACAATGCTCAATACATGTTACCTTTTAAGTGTATGGAGAGTGTAGACGAGTTTTATTGAATTCTCTCAACTTACCTTCAACTTGTTCCTTCATTTCAGTTTATCGTCATTCCCCAATAATGCTCATGCCAAATCTTATCACATTCACATTAACGCTAGAACATGGCAAATTTCTCAGAATCCTAATCTTACCTACTAAGTGAACATTTAAGCATTTATATTGGATATAATCAACAAGGAATATCACATATGGTATGTAGATTCGAGTGTTTTATGGTATCAATTCCAAGTAATGACAATATGTGCAAATAAAAGAGCACTTTTCATAAATTCATAAAAATGTTTAAAAAGTATTAAATAAATTCTCGATTGCAATTAAGCATTAAGGGCATAGATTCACAGTTAATTAATTGATTTTGCATGGTTTGAATTACTATTTCGAGGTATATGACATTTAGCATTTTCATTAAGCAGTGCAATTAAATCATAATAATGTATAATGACCAGGGAAAAGCTTTCTTGCCTTTCTTGCTTTAATAGACCTTTAAGATTATGAAAGCATAGTTAAAGCGTAGTTAGTAAACATGAGACGAAGAAAAGCCATGTTGTTTATGAATGTGTCCGTGAGATAAGGAACCGAAGGTTCTAACGTTCTTTACCTGGAAGGTTGAGGGAAAGGCCAAGTTGTGAGTTTGTTTTGGTTTCTCTGCTTTCTCCGAGAACCTGAACCTCCGCTTATCTCCCAATTACATCTTTTGGCAAAGGTCAGAATGGGAAGAGCACGCGGGCCAAAGGACACCGAATGGCTATATATACAGCTGGAAGGGAGTGAAAAGTCAATTAGTTTGTCCAGCGAGTCCAAAGGGAAAGAAGTGAGACAAAAGCAGAGATCGGGATGAGCTACACACAGCTCCCGTTCCCAATAGCTTACTATCACAAAGTTCAGCCCAATTGGCCCGAAGGTGGAAATCACATCATGGCCACATACAACAACGAACACGTCGTTCTCTATCAAGTAAACATTAATTGTTAAAATTATTTTTTAAAAATTCATAAATAATAGATTGAATTAGTAGGAATTTTACTAAAATGGGTTAAGAAGAGTAGAAAAGCAATTTTAAACAATTTTAAGAAGAAAAACAAATCCCAAGTTTTTCATATATTATATTTAGATATTTAATTTAAAATTTTTTGCTTAATTTTTGTTAAACATTACACAAATAAGTATTGATTAGTATTATTTAATTGATTAAACCTAAATGTCAGAATCAGAATCAAACTTTATTCGCGAATTTCATTTGTTACAAGAGTTGTAACTATCATACACTATAATTTTCATAGCTAGACACTTAAAACAACTATTCGTACAAAAGGACAATTAATGTCTTTCTCAATTGAATAACAGAATGAATTCAAATCATGACAATGTTCAAAATCCGTTTAAAACTAAATTTAATTTTGAATTTAATCTTTATTTTAATTTAATTTTTCAATAATGAATGGAGGCATGCAGAGACTCAATTGCAATGTTCGTGGCTGCAAATCAAAGTTTTTCGTAAGAACTACAACCATTTGAAGATCAACTGGGCTTTGAAGCCGACGTTTTTCTCCGTCATTTACGCCTCCGGTTGGGCCACGAAACAAGACATGGAACACATCCTAGCCCTGACCATCACCAGGGCGGGTTTCGAGGAATTGCTCCGCTGCTCCATCAAAATGCGAGACGCCATGCGACCCGAGTGCGAATTCGAATGGGAACAAGAGCACGATCCCTTTGGAGAAGAAATCGAACGCGGGACGATCAGTTTGAGTTTGAGGAAGAAAATGCTTGAGAGATTCTTAGATGAAATGATCGTCAAGATTGACGACATCACACAATTTGTTCGCAAACAACGGCGGTGTTTACTCGGGTGGGGCGGGCTGCAACAAATGATGGTTCCTGACGAATTGAGCTACAACTTGGTGGATGATTCCTTGACCCCTGACATGTGCCTTGACAAATTCTACGAAATGCCGCCGGAGGAGGATGAGGAGGATTGGGGCGGATTGAAGGAGGAGGAGGAGGAGTACGAGTCGGGATCACAATACGACGAGGACGAGGACGACGAGGAAATTATCATACCGGAGGACAATGGATGCGGACCTGATCTTGAATAGAGAAACACATGTGTCTTGGCTTAATAATTTATGAGATTTATTACTCACATGATATTTATAATAAATAATAAATATTTTTCCATATTATAATTACTTTTTGATTGGGATTTATAAAACATTTTGAAGTAAGTAAATAGAATTGCAATTTAGCAATAAAGTAAGGGGTATCTTAAGCTTAAGAATTATTTAAGAACTTTGAATACAAAAATGTCCTAAGTTATAATAACTGTGTTACGACCTAATAAAATAATTTATGGGTAAAACAGAATAATTATCATTTAGACAGATTTAACTTTTAAATATAACATTTAAGAAAATATTACTTAATGATCTGTTTTAAAATGATCTGTAATAAAAGAAGCGACTTGACAAAAAATATAAATTTGATTTTGGAAATTATTTATCATTTTGTGCTTTATATTTTGAATGGCCAATTATGTTTAATAAAAGAAATAAGTTAATGAACAACAAAAGAAGAAAAACATTTAAAAGAAAAATGGGGAATTAAGCAAGGTTTTTTCTCTCAAGTTCTTTTGTGACTTGAGCTTTGATCCGTTCGAGAAGTTCCATTTTGACAGCACTTGGAATGCTCTCTATTAACAAATTAACAGCAATTAATAATTTAACTTTTAAATTGAGAATTTTATCATTTAGTTGATTATAAATTCACCAAGTTTTACCTCTTCCAAATGGTGTAACTTTTTGTACTAAAGTCTCCACGTCCAAATTCTCGATTCCTTGTTCTTTGATAATTCTTCCACATTCTAACCTCACTTCGTCTTTCCATCCACTTTGACTAAGTCGTTGGGAGAGAAGCTCCATTAGTCTAAAATAGTTAACATTGTTAAAGTTTGATTACCTTATACTTTTATTTAAAATAAAAATATTAATGAATAGTTTTCAGGTAACTTACTTTTCGGTTTCGCCCGATGAGGTTAATAAATTATCCAACAAGTTTTTCAATTCATCATCACTCATTGTTTCGCACAATAATAATAAATGATTACTTATCTTATTTCAATTGAAATATAAACTGATTCTACTTAAATTTTGATCGTGATTAAGATCTTCTGATCGTCTGATTGTTGTTATGTTTGAAACAGTCAGGTATTTTTCGCACTTTGTGCTTGAATATTATTTGATTTTCGCAAACAACCCCAAATCTCTCTAGCCTTATTACTTATTATCCTCATAAAGTCACAAACTTTATTATTTTTGTGGAGTAAAGTCATTTAATGAAATCAATTATTAAATATTTTAATCGTTAATCAACTAAATTAACAATCAATACAAATTAATTTCCACTTTTCACAGTGTCTAATGATTTGTAAAGTTTTGCTTGGGGTAAATTGAGAAAATTGAAAAGTTTGAGAAAGAAGACCGTTAGCCGTTATGAGCTCATAAATAAATGAAACCTTAAATTTTGAAACTTTAACTATCTCATTAATTATGATATAAAATATTATTTTGCTTCTGTTTGGCGTTTAACCAATTAATTAAGCAATTAAGCATCTTGAGTAAACATCTTGAAAATTAACTTATTAAAAAGCTTTTTCATCATTATTATGACAAAATAGTCTCGGAATATTAAGACAACAAAAAGTTGCGGGAGTAAAAGCAAATATTCATATTTATAAGTTAACTCATTTTTGTGTATTCACTAAAGACCATCATTTTTATTAGCCATGCATTCTTTTGAGCTCTTGGCCATTAACAAGTTTAAGTTCCAATTACAACTCCGCCTCAAGAGGTCCTGTAAAAGTTCATTAAATGGGTTTAACGGCCTTCCGCCCCTACCACCCTTAATACCCCCATATACACATGGAAGCACCTTAAGTAGTTAGGCATATTAGCGAAGTGAACCCAGCATTATCAATAGTATTTAGTCAAAACGAACGCGTTTTTAACGGGACGGCCCAAGTTTCCCTATTTTAGCCATATACGAATTTGGATGGGAGCGATGAGGAACTTAATGAGCCAATTTTCAAAACACCCAATTTTTGAGTCGCGGAAGATGGCCAAGTTTATAATCCCATACATTGCAGCCCAATCCCCTCGCTTACATGAAAAGTTCCTTCAGTTCCTTGTAAGACTGAAGACTTGGAAGGGTTTGAAAAAAGGTAATTGTAATGTACGGGGAGACTCCGGCATGCAAATGAGGAATTCCCATGCGGGATCCCACGGTGGCCCATTAACTCTCGATGAACTTAACTAATCGTAAGTGACGACGTCTAAAGTCTTCCCTGCCAAACTAGAAAGTGATCCATTTATTCTTCTTTGCAATCTTCAGCTTCGCCATGGGTTTTCTCTTTTTTTCACTTTTTTAGGGGTGAATGAGTTCTATAGAGAGTGAAAGCATTTATTGTCTAGGATTATAAGAAAAGAATCCTAGAATGAAAGAGACCATAAGAGTATGTAGCATTTACTAAATCGAAGCATATAAAAAGCGTGCAATTCTGAGAAAATAGCTCATTATTACTTCCTTAAAAATTTGTATTTGTGCTAATAATTTTCGCTGATTGTTATAATGTTAATATTGTATTTGTTATTAATGTAATTTGTTAATTATTAATAATCAATAATAATGTAAGCGTCTTTATAAACGTTCTATAATCGCATGATTTAGTTGAGCATATTGGGTAAATTAAGAATGTAAGTTTAATACTTTCTGGTTTAGATACATTGAATTAGATGAAAATTATTAATAGAAGGTTTGTGCTGGAGGAAAAGGCATTATTGCGAAAATCTGGAATGTATATAGCCATATTGTATTATTTGAAGGTCTTTATTCAATTTCCCTGCTATTGAGCGACTTGTTCTATTGACAATTTGTGAAGATTTTTGTGGTTTGGTTGAGCAGCTGGAAGGATTTTCCATCTCGGTTCTTTCACACCCTCTAATTCCCACCCGGAGCCACACACTCCTCACATTTCACCTCTCGCTTCTAAAGGAAATTAACTCGCTTTGCTTTCTATACACGGGAAAAACCCCAACTTCCACATTTCTTGATCCTTTTGCCTCTTTGCTCTCTCTTTCCCTACTCCTTTGACTCAATCTGGTAAAAAGGCTTACTTAAATCACTCTCACGCTCAAATTCCCCTACTAGGTATGTATATTAAAAAACCAGGGATGATCAACTACAATGAAATAACAATATTTCATGCATCAAAACATAATATAAAAAAGATCCAAATTGGCCAAGAAACATTACTTAATTTTGCTAACATTCAAGTTCAATTACTCTTCAATTTCAATTCAGTATATAAGTATACAGATATTTCGTATAATTCAGTATGTATGGTATTAATTATGGTGTGATTCAGTATTTAGATTAATTTTCAGATATTTTAAATCATTAAAAACCAAATGTATTATGCATTCTTTATATTTCTCATTTTCACAAAAATAAGTAAATATCTCAAAGTATGTACAAAAGTTCAAAAAGAACAAAGACACAACCCAAATGTTTTCTTAATACCAAAATAATAAGTTATATATATTAGTATCACGCGGGTTAGTTTATTTTCAGAGCCATGCCAAGTTGCATGAGCCCTTGTATGATTATTATTGAGGATTATCCAGCACAAGAAGGGAGGAGGATGAATTGATGATAAGGTTGTGTTTATATTGGCTCTGTATCTGGATGATGGAGGAGGACGGAGATTCGTGGGCGATGATTTGCATGAAACTTATTGAGACTCAATTACCGTGTCGTAAAGGGAGAAACAAAAGGAACTTAAATTGCCCTCAGACTACACGCAAATTATGGAGCTCAAAAGTTTCTGTACTTATCGGTCGCCTCCTCGCCGTATTATTACCACCACTATGCATACCTTCTATTCTTATGCTCCCATACACTTATAAAGCTCTCCTCCGCTTATTCCCTCTTCCTATAAGCATTTATTCTAATTATTAATGAACTCTCATGTCTCGTACATTGGTCAATTTGTTTAGTTTACAAACCTTGTTATTACATTGAAATTATACCCGGAACTCTGCCTATAAAATCAAACTTCCAAACTTGTTTGACAATTTGACACAAATACAAACATGTAACTTCTTCTTATGTTTGTTCAAATTACTATTTACACTTTCTCCCATAATAATTCCATATACAAAAAATGCTCAATTCTTTGCATCAGATTATGCACAGAAAATATTCAATACTTTCTATTGATTCTAAATGCAATAAACCAAAAATGAATAGTTAAAACAAGCGATTAAAAACTTCGTATCAACGTTCATAAAATTTATTCAATTCGTTTCATAATTTTCATAAAAATTTTCAAATCCAATAATACCAAAAAATAAAAATAATATTAACAAAAAGGAAAATCCGAGAAAATGCAAAATATTATGTTCTGTGCAAGAAAAAGCATAAAATACAAATATTCTCTTACCACATAAAAGAAAATCGCCAAAAATGCATTTTGGATGAACAAGTAATAAGAGGGAAATAAATATTCAAACTCTAAAGTTGAATGTTCTTAGCATTTTTTGTTTGATGTTGAGAATGCGGGTATTCGCAAAGGTCAGGTCCATCCTATTTGGCGATTAGTTTAGTTCGTCCATAACAATCAAAGAGAAAGGTGAGGGAGGGAAGAGGGGCGGTGGCGGGATATGAAATTCCGAGATGCCAAGGATTCCTCTTCCCTTCTTTCCCTCAAATTCATAATGGAATGAATGGGAGGAAGAAGAAGTGGTGGAGACTCCACCTGCCTTCGCCCCATTGACTTCCAATTGCAAATATTCCCAACTTCCAATCATCTTCGCATTCTTCGCCTTTACGCTCTCACAGACTTGTGTACATACAATTCCCCTTTCCACAAGAAAAACTCCGTTACCAAAAATGATTCTTCCAGAAGATTCTCATATCATTCTGCTAATGTTCTCCTATGATTCTCCCAAGTGTCCTAAGGTTCTCCTAAGGTTCTCCTAAGGTTTCCTCCTATGAAGTTCCCTTATAGTTTTCTATTATGGTTCTCTATTGGGGTTTTCCTAAGGTTTCCCTTAAGATTCGTATGGGTTTGCTTAATGAGTGAATGACCTCGAATGGCACTTGGCGTCTCCTAATGAGAAGGGTTTAAGAAGAGATTCTTTCTCATGTGTGAGAGATCTCCTCTAAAAATACTAGGAATGGATAGACTTCCTTTTGTTGCACATTCAAGTGGGCCCTTATTCCGCATCAGGGTCATTTCTCCAATTACTTTATTATTTGACAGAATAGGAGGTTGAAGTCAACCCTTCCCTCCTCAACGCTGCTGCATTCACTACGTATTTATTTGAGAGTCTGTTTACACTTATAAGGGCAAAAGTGGAATTCAATGTCAAAGCTGAGCATAAAGTTGAACATTGAAAATTCTCATGTTCATTTCTCTAAGTATTTTTAAGCCATTTCATTACTCATGGCCAGCACTATGAATAAGTAGATGTAGTAGTAGATGTATTCCTCTAATTATCTACATTACATTTATGCTAAATAGATAAAATATTTATAAATATTAGGTAGGTACGATAGCATTTACATATATAGCTTTAAAAACAGCGTTACAAGGTCAAAAGTAGCTACATTCTACAGATATCAGAAATGCTACATCTCAAGGAGATGATAAGATGAATCAAACTTAATAATACTAAATATAAATAAATTAATATTTCACAAATGGCTAAGCACAACGATAAATGTAACTTGAGTGTAGCTCTTCACTTCTTCACTCTACACGTCAGTGGCGATTTATTTTTCACTTTACCGAATTATTAAACCACCAAATACTGAAGTAGATGTAGAAGTCAATAAGAGATAAAAAAATTTAGAAGAAACTCTCTTTTGTCAAATAAAAAATAAGATAAGTCTTTTTTATATCTATTATGTATCATTGAGTATCTTGTCGGGCGAGGAGGAGGTTGTGTGTATGGAGTTTGAGAATAAGCAAGCAAGCGCGTCCCGAACTGGGTCCTATTACTAAACTTCCTTTCCCGTGAGCCGGAGGGACAGTCGGGGAAACCACCCTCGGCATGCTCTTACAACCCTCAGAGCAAACATCCCCATTCTCCCCGCTTTCTCGACTTTCCCCACTTACTAATGGCTCTCAAGACACTTACAACGCCATTACAAACTTCTTCATACAAATCCGAATAAATCAAAAGAAACATTTCATTAATATTTAATTCACATTCTTCTTCTTAATTTCTAAATATTCAATGTTAAAATACAAATCCTAAATAGACTAAATAAATTTTAAAAATCCAATTTTATATCCAGTTTTAGTCCGAAACTTTGCACATTTCCAGTTTCTCATCATTTAAAGCTCAAAAGTCAAGTCAAAAGTTCATTAAACCTTCGGCAATAATAAAAAATATCGTAAAAAGAATAAGAATTGCTACATTCGGTTCCGTTGTGTTGAAAGAGTACAACTGTGCTAATAAGGAGTTAAAGGGAGAAAGAAAGTGAATAAATTGACACAAGTTTTTGCATTGGAAAGTGAGAAACTCATCATCACACCAGAGATCCCAAGGAAGGGACGAGGAACTCAATTACAAAGTTTTAAATTGCCCTTGCAAAGAGTCAAAGAGAAGAACATTTGGAACTTGATGAGGAACCTCATGAATAAAGAACAGAGGTTTTCCCCCGCCAAGGCGGATTTCGCCTTACTTTGCATCCTTTTTATCCTCTTCGCGGCGGGGACACTAGCCGAAACACGTAAACCAATTTAAACATTTAACCACTCTATTAAACATTCAACTAATCTAATTTATCTAACCAAGTTAACATAACATGACTTGATCTAACTAACCTAACATAACTTGACTATTATAACTTATTTACCTTGCCTATAGTAAGTTAACTTATACTTATTATTAAACTTGACAGAACAAATATTCAACCTTTAAGCATATTTTGTTTTGTTCTTCAATCGTTCTAGAATCGTAAGTTCGTCCAACGAAATTAAAAGTTCAAGCTATTTAACTGGGTAAAAACGTGAGGATATTTTAAGACCGTAAACGTGTATGGAGGGGTTTGGTTCGCGTTCACGTTCGCGTCGTTTTTGTATTTCGTCTCGTACATTGTTCCAGGGAGGGATGGCGATTAAGGGGAATCCCATTACATGATGAGGACGACCTCATAAAACTCAAAATTAAAAGGGAGTTCAGAATGGGAATGGGAGGCGGCTAATTAAACTTTTCTTATCTTCCCTAATTGGCTCCTAATGATCCTCCAAGGGTCGAGGGAAAGTGAGGGGCTCGTAAACACCCGCCAGCTCCCCCGTCTTCATTTCAATCCCCATTCCGAGGATTCCTCCCTTAACGACTTCTCTCACGTCCCCCCAACTCCCCCAACCCCCCAGAAGGGGACAAGACATTTACAAAACTCGTAAGAACAAATGGAACTTTCTTTCGTCCTCTACAATTTCCCAATTTTCCTTTACTGGCCCAAATCCCCAGGAAAATTGGAAAAATCATTCCGATTATCATTCTTAGCTCTTTAATTTTCTTTCACTCAAATTCCCACTTACAGTATTATGAACATATGCAGAAATTAAACTCTAACTCTTACTTAAATTAATAATGTTTTATACGGTCCAATGAGGTTTTTGAATTTTGGAAAAGTTTGATCAAATTCTTTTTTGTGGAAAAGTTTAAAGCAAAATGTTTCTCATATATTAAAAAATTGAGATGAGACGAGTTCTTTATAAATTAACTGTGTCATGTGACATAGGGAGTTAGAATAAATAGCTATTTGAGTAAAAGGCTTATTATTCTTTTTCATATTCTATTAAATTGAGTAAATGAAAATTTGTGTTCATTCGGCTGTTCTTGATGGGATTTCTCAATTTGCTCATGTTGTTGTTCTCTCCATTTGTCGCTGGCGGCGAATCTCTTCATACGTGCTCAATTACCCAAAACTCCGCTTTTGACCAAATAAACTGGTTCACTAGACTTTTCAATTCCTTCTCCTGTTTTCAATTGACTAGAGATTCAAAATTCTCAGCATCCATTAATACATAAATATTACATTACATATTATACCAATAAGAATTTAAATTACACCGTGTGGGAAAACCCGCCTGGACCAAATCCGGCGGGCTTAAAGAGAAATTAAATTTTGGGAGTAAAAAAGGAATGATGAAGAGAAGGAGATTTTCACTGCGGGGGCCAAGAACACATTTTTCCTCCAAGCGTATTCAATTAGGAGAAATTAATAAGGTTTATAAACTCATACGGATCAGATCCGTTTTATATGGCTTGTATTTGCATGGAGCGGACGTGGAAATTCCCCTCCAGCTTCTCCCCCGTTCATCACTCCGCTTTCCCATTCCGACTTTTAATTACATGTGCACCACCTTCTTTCTCCTGCCAGCTGGAAATGAGTGAAAGGAAAAAAGAAAATTTTTCTACTCCTTTCACTCAACCTTATTAAATCATATTTATTATCCTTTCCTTTTCATACCTTATTTGTATCCTTATAGTTTTACATAATGTCTTAAACTCCATTTACAACTTGATACTATGCTGTGTATTTGTATTATAAACAATTAGTTGTATTTAAGCACTGTACCCACAGTGTATAAACAGTGTATAATAATAATGATAGTAAATTATAACACGTATCAAGGTGTGCTACTATTTAAGTTCAGGTAATATATATTTACATTAAGTACGTATTAAATGCCCGTATTGTATGCGATAGTTTGTATAAAGTTATATTTAGCGTGCCTCGTTCGTGGTTGTATTGACCTGGTATTGACCTTTGTGTATGTAGTTAGTTTCAATAGTGGGAATTCCTTTATGAATTTCCGAATTAAAGCGGGTTAAAGCTTGATGATTTAATGAGCTGGGCGTGTGAGGAAGGTGAAAGGTGGAATTTGATGATTTCATTTCCCTCACCTCTCCAAGAGGGGATTCTGGAAAGGAAGTGAGTGAGTAATGAATGGCCGTCTGTGGTGCGTCTTCTTCGCTCCATTTGTTCCCACGTAATCGGCCACATGGGAGGGATGAGGATTTTACAGAAAAATGAACTCCCACTTTACTTGCCTTTTCATTCAGGGACGTCCTCGGCCCCCAAACACCCATAAAACAAATTCACACCTTGGAAAGAACCCAATATTCGTATAAAAAACCTTAATGAAATACCTGAGCTTTACTTTATAACATTTAATTTTGATAAACGATGCTAAAAAGTTTCATCACCCATACACGAACCACACAATTACAAATTACATTAAATCTAAATAAAATCAAAAATTTATTTTGTTAAAATTTTCTCCCAAACTTTTTTTTACTTTTTAAAGATTAAAAACAATAGTACTTAAATACTTTATACTTGGTACCTATAGATTATATTTAAAACACGAAATACAAACATGGTAGTATTAATAAGCACTATATTTCTATAAATATGGTAGTTTAGCTTACTTATTTAGTAAAGTAAAATACATGTAAAACCTGGCAATAGATACATAGAGAGTCTGTTTGGTTCTATTGAAAGATTCCTCTAAGTTGGTAAAGGCAATTCATCACGGGGATGTTGAAGGGGAAAACTCATCCGGCATTTTCCCTTCTCCTCACGATCTTCTCTTACAGGTGTGAAAGGGAATCAATATACTTTCAACACAGGGCTTTCGAGCCACTTCATGGACAAACGAAAAGCTCCTTTACACACTATCATTTATTTCATACTAGGCACAGATATAACAAAGGTACTCTTATAGTCCATATATCTCTTTGAACGCATAATATATTTTCTTATTGTCTTTCTCTGGTGTCTTCTGCTATAGCTTGGTTGTAAAGGTTAACAATCTGTGTTATAGTACAAAAGAAAGTAAAGGAGAGAATCCATACGTGCGTTGTCTCATTTGACCTTTCACTCCTACGAACCTCTGGAAATTCCCTAGGGCTCTTTTTTACTTCGCCAAGATTTGGCTCTCAAAAACCGGGGGAGAATCTTAATTGATTTCCTTTCATTAGCTAAAACCTTAAAACCTAAAAGCATTTTTACGACAACGACACAAAGAACAAAATAAGAACGAAATAAGAACAAAATATGAAATATAAGGCAAAAATAATACAAAATATGACTAAATAGCACAAATATATTTCACAAATCCAGGAATAATTTCCTTATGATATTATAGAATAAAATTATTACCCAATAAAATTTCAATTATAATATAAAAATTTTACGACAATTTTAAAAAAATTACTTTTCAATTAAACTTTCATTCCAAATAAACACATTCTTTCATTCGGTTCACGTTATAAAAGTGAGCTACTATGGCTAATATGAAAGTCATATAAGTTAAATGAGGAAATCCAGATCTTCGTGTACAGGATCATAACATTTAGAAAGTGTAGCCATAAAGTCGGCCATATTCTTTTAAATGGCTCTGATTTGACTAGGACGTTTTGAGTTTTAGTAGAAAAGAATGTCAAATGTTAAGTGAGGGGATTGAGTGTGTGTGTGTGTGAGGGTGAATTAGACGATGGTTCCACTTTACGATGCCCCTCCGTTTTTACTGTTTTCAAGACTCGAGGTGCTCGGGGTTGTAAAGAACGCGGAAGGAGGACAGTGAGGAAAGTGTATGGAAGTAAATGCCGGTGTCGTAATATACAAAAGTCTCGGCGTGACACTTCGGGAAGTCCCGAACCCCTCCATAAAGATGAGCCGGGGCGAATCTGTGCTCCGTGCCTTAATAGATGTATAATAGGGGTGAAAGTCGGAGATTCCTCCGCTTGTCTCCGTGACAAGACGGCCACTCGGGGCCGAAAAATGAATATTTCATATGAGAAAGAACAGAAGAGGAAATACATAACTAAAAGAACGAATTTTTCATCCATTATATAAGATACTTTTTATTTATCTTTTGACTCTCTTGTGTTTATTTCCTGCGATGAGTTATTCGCTTCAACTGGGTTATTCCGTCTTCCAGAGTATTTTGTAAACCCAGGTATTCCTTCCGTCTGGCTATTCACGCAACCATTTTTGTGTATTATCAAAATTTCGTATTTGGACAGAGGGATAATCTCGTGCTTTTTTGAACCCGTGCTCGAGCACAAGTATAAGGGGAATTCATTTCTTATATTGTATAACATATATTGGGTTTAAGGCATTGAATATAGGTTGTGAATTGAAGACCAGCAGGGGGATGTGATCAAATATTGAGGACTGGAACGTCGTAAAGTCCGCCGTGTTTTGAAAAATGAAGGAGACCGGCGAGACATATTGTATAGAAATCTCTTGTGTATAGTTATGATGGGTATAAGGAAGGTCCATTAGACGGGATTCGTTGATATGTAATCGTAAGTGGATGTGATCTTTGATTCTGGCAGGGCAGGTGGGGGCGCCGAGGAGAAATTCCCAGGATCCCCTCGCGTCTCCCCAAAGATGAAAGCAGACTTTTTTCAATCCCTCCGACCTCCCAACATCCCGAAACTGGATACACCGAACTCAAATTTAATTAGAAACAAAACTTTCCATAAATATTTTCCTAATGCAACATTTCAATACCCTTTTTACTTCATATGAAATAGGAAAGGTCCCATGTATGAACCATGAAAGCGGCGTAGTTATTATGGGTATTATATCATTATGCGACGATATAAAGCGCATATGATATGATATGAATCTCTCAATTATATTGATCCAATGAAGATCAATGTGATATGAAAAGAGCAGTAAATATCATCTTCTTATCTCATATACATTTCATGTGATAACTCTCGACCTCTCGACTTTATATCTACCTAAAATATCCAAGTTTAAATGTAAATCCAATATTTAGGTTTATTAAATCCATTAATCCATTAGATTTAAATCAGTCAAAATGAAAATTGTCAATTTTACATATTATTAATATTATAACTGATACTATTTATATTATTTATTCTTTTTCTTATTCAAAACAACGGTTTTATCTCTATTTAAAGCAACAGGGTTATAAAGAAAATGACTTTTTTAAAATTTAATATTGAGCCATTGATTTTTATAGTTTGGCGTGGTAGGGCGACTAGCTTTTGTTCGACACATGTTTATTTGATGGCGAAAGTCTTGCAAATTCAATTAATTCCCTTTGAGTCTCTCGAAAACGGGAATAAATTAATTAGTTAGAAAAAGGCCCAAAGCGAGCCAAAGGTGAGAAACCATCGTAAATAAATACCTAAAAGAAATAGTGGAAAAGTCAATCTGCGTCGCGTGAGATGAGAAACTCAATTAGTCGTCCATTAGGAGAGAATCTTGGCGTTCCTTTTGTTCATTTCCCTTCTCCCTGGAGATGATGGGCGAGGGAAATTTCATTTGCATACACATGAAATTATTCGCACTGAGGGTCTCCGACCAGAATTACTCAGCCTTCCAATCCAACCAAGTGCTGTGAGAAGCGAGAAGAGGGAAAGACGCCTATTTAGGGATTCAAGGGATTTCCCTCATTACTGCGGCGTGGCCGTGACTTTGTCTTCCCTGGAATCGGCGGCCCATAAGACAAAGATTGCTCCGTGATGGAATGATAGAAGGAATGCTCATAAAAAGGAACAAGCTCGCTTTGACAACCTTCCTTAGACTTCTTACTCTGTTCTTACTACACTGAGTTCTTACTAGTTCTAAGACTTCTTACTACATAGTTCTTACACTGTATGGAAGACCCAGCAAGGCGACTCAGCGGGCCAAAGGGAAGTTAATAGAGGAGCCGTAAACCAAGGAAATCTCGTCTTAAACTCCTCTCCCAATCCTTTATTTTCTCCCTTGTAAACTTTTACTCCCTTGTTATTTCTTGGCCAGGAGGTTCGGAACTTGTCTTGGTAAACTCGCCTCTAACAGCCGCTATTCCACCTAATAATCCCATCCACCCTCGAAAGATCAAATTGGGAGAAAAATGCTCAAACTCCATTTCACCCCCAAACTCCATTTCAAACCCAAAGTGCCAAACGCATAATAATTCCCATAGACAATTTTTATTGAACTCGTCTCGTCGCAGGCTCTAGATTTTTCATACATAAAATCTTCACAGAATCTAGGCTTTCACTTTCAGATTTAGCGATTTTACAAATACATCGCAAGCTTTAGCCATTTCACAAAAGCGTCTCGGATTAATATTATCAATTCACAAACTTATTGCACTTGTCGAGGTGAAGATTCTGACAGAGAAAGATTCTTTTAGAAAGTGTCACTCTCGTGGCATTTATAAAAGATTAAAGCGTGTAAAACCTTCCTTTCACACCCCGTTAAACCCCACATATGAGATAGGAGAAAGCCACGACGGATTTCTTGGGGTGTATTAGGAAGAGCCGAGAGGCAGAGAGATTAAGAGGCCGAGAGATAGGAGAGTTCCGCCGGGAGAGTCAATGGTCCCCTCAAGCCACAAATAATGTAATTATCCGTGCCACCCCAATTACTCCCCCTCACTATCGCGTTCTAATATCCACATTCTTACTGCGCCACCACCCTTAGCATTACACTTACATTACACCCAAAACCACATTACCTTTTCGCCTTTCGGACTCAAAAGAGGGTGGATTTCCTACATTTCTCCTATAGAAAATTATAATATACTTCTCTAATACTTATCTTACATAGCAATATATTTTACAAATATTCTGTCTTTTATGTAATATGTACAGATATATTCTGTATATTGACTGCATTTTTGTATATTGTGTATAAAATACATAATTCCAGAAAAAGATTCATTACAAAATGTACGACGCGACTCCGTGTAGATGAAAATGAGATTGAGGGTGTCATTTCACATTCTTGCGGCCCGGACGGTCAGAGTTCCCCACCATTTCCCCTTTTATATACCTTGGTCCGAGATTAACTTCTTTCATTCTCTGTATTTATATATCGGGCATTGCCGGGAGATCCAATTCCAGACGAGGAGACTCGGGGAGTTTACAAATAAACATACGTATGGCCTTATATAACCTGGGATATTGCATGTGTGTTCTTTAGAAAAGTTTCTCTCCAAGTTATGAATCGGCCATAAAGTTTTGAGCAGGGGGAAAACGTTGTTGTTTATGAGGAGTCGCTCCCTGCCCACCTGTCCCGCCGCACGTAAGAGGCGCATTAGGGCTTAATAGTCTTATAATGGGCCTGGGCGGGGGCGGCGGGAACTCTTTTGTCTTTCGCCATCTCTCACTCCACCAAATCTCTCGACTCAAACACATGCAAAGTACAAAAACTTGGTTTAATAGCAAAGGAATCGATAGGACAATCAATCTCAAATCTCCTCAACACACATCCTATCTTTACCCTTCTACAATAAAATAACACGAATGAATAAGACAACGTGACTTTTCCCTATTATAAACCTCCATCTTCATTCTTTCCTTATTCTTCCCTTTTCTCTTCAACTTTAAGCACCCTTTACTGTACATTTATTGCGCTCTACTTGTTTATAATAATACTAGAAAGCAACTTTACCTAAGCACAATAGGTACATACATTCAAGAGTTTTTTCATATACATATCATATACAGTGTTTAATTTTATTTATACTTTTGCAGTGTTTTAAATTATATTACATGAATTTGCACTAAATGCAGAACATGCATGCATTAAATGCAGAACAACTCGTATAAATATTGAATGTTTCATGTGTTCAATTGCTTAACCCTTTGAATCTTTTTGCTTAACATTTTGTATCTTTGCTTAAGCTATACCCTTGTTCCTGATTCTACAATCTCTCCAAAGTCTGAATCTATAGAGTTGAATTGAGGAACCTTGATATTCTTGTGTGATTCTGCATAGCGGTTTGAAATGGTAAGGTGGTGGTGACAGATAGAGTAGATAAAAAAAGGAGAGTGAATAGACTCGGGGGTTTAAGGAAGAAGGTATGGGAGTGAGTGTGGGTTTCCGTGTCAGAGCCTTGGGACCACCAATCTCGCCACCCCAATCACATCTCGACCTGTCCCATCCGGAGAAAGTCGGAGATTCCCCTGCGAGTGCTCCCAAGGGACACTCGCCATCAACTCACACAGGATGGAAGAGACTTTGAATTTTGAAGGCCTGTTACCCTTAATGCGAATCAGCCCCGACCACGTGACTCCCACAATCCTCGTCTAACTTTCCAAATTCTTTCTCCCTGGATCCAAAACTTTTGATTCTACATTAGAAGGAATTCCGAACCAAAGGTCCAATAATTCTCTATATAACTTCAATATCCATATATATAATTCCCCAAAAGTTCACTATCCTTCTAATGGTCTGCCATTAACTAACTTTGAGCTCACAATATCTGTATAATCTTCCAAGTACAAAATAAATACTACTGTAATACAGACAGTATGAGTATACAGTTCCAGTATACAGTAGTTATACTGTGATTTACAGCATTTATATGTACAGTAATGCAGAAGCTGTATTGCTGTATATCTCGATTTGGTATTAGCCCCATTATATGTCCTTCCTTCTCGGCTGCCATTAAAATAATTAGGAAAAAACTTTTTGTTCTGTCCCCAAAGAAGAAATGATGAGGGTTGTGAGAAGGAGTCGTATTGGCGCGAGTATCTGTAAATGTCAAAGTATCAATAGTTGATCAGGGGCTGGACGGGGAAAGTTTTCAAATGAGGTCTCCAGAGAGGAGGATGAACCGGAGCGGATCAGGAGTCTCTTCCAAGGGAATACATAAAGAGGCTCTCTCTGCCCCACGCCTGTCAATAATAATATTTCTTAGAATGAGTTATCACAAGTGAAACCCACGAGGGCCGCATCAATCTACATTTAAAAATGAGGGGAGATGGAAAACCATTGTGCTCCGCCATTTGTCTATCGCACTTCCATTCCCATACACTCCTATTCCCATACGCCAAGGAGGAGAAGAATTCGAAACATTGAACTATTGAAATCAAAACTTGGAATAAATATAAGTGGAATATACCAATACATATCAAATACTAACCAATACTTGAGAGTAAAATTTGAAATATACTTTATAAGAACGCTGTAGAAACTATTTATTGATAGAAATGGTATTTTAGATTTACGGTATACACATAAAAATATAAGTATGATATTTGAAGTATATAATACATAATATATTACTTGAGGTCATAAAATATACATATTAGTTAATATGCCCTTAAGTGTATATGTGCCCTTAAGTGAATTGTGAGGAGGAGAAACACAAAGAACTCCAAAGGGGCAGTTGAGGGAGGAAAAGGGAGAAAAAGAGGGGTGGGGAATTCGCCATGTATATTGGCTATGTTGGGTCTCTGCACACTTTGGGGATCACCCACTTTGTGTCTTTTGGTCAAATTAAGGGAAAAGGAGGGAAATTGGTTAAATCTCCCGCATGAATCTCCATTTAGGTACATTAAGCTCGGCCCCCTCGGCCTTCTTCCCCAAACAAACCCTTATTAAAAGAAGGACCCAAATTCCGCTGATTCAGCCAAAGAACCGCAAAAGAGAGTTGTGGAGATGTGCCGTCGCCTCCGCCCCATGTTCTTATTCTTATTTATCGTCCAGATTTACGTTTCTCCTATGCTATCCTTATTCTCAACATGTATCTCAATACCAGAGTCAGCAAGAGTAGTTTAAAGAGCCAAAAGGAGCTCTGATGTAAGGACAATATCATCATCATGTTCCTTCTTATTAGTTCACATGGAAAATATTATAGAATATTTGTTAGGTATGTATTTCATATAGGTATGTATTTCATACATCATACACAAGGCATTTGTTTGGCGATATATTTAAGCCCCAATAATGCTGACAAGGTGAAGTCGAAGTTTTAAAAATTCTCTTGACTTTCCAACCCCTTTGCTCCTTTCATTTCCTCTCCGATATATTCTACGAGTTCTGTCCCAACGTAGGTAGAAAGGTTAGAATATATTATATAAAGCAAATACAATATGCCTAGAATAATATATTTATGTAAGATATTTTATAAGGAATATTGAATAAAGCTGTAGGAATATCATGTAAAAGTCAAAAAAAAATTTTTTTTTTATTTTCCACGCATATTGTAGAGAGAATTTTACACATGGATTGTGAACGTTCTTGTCACATGATGAATGTAGAATGAATATATGCAAAATTGTATAAAATTTGCTATTTTTCATATACAGACTCGTGGTATATTCATGGATGTATAAACTCGGTCGTTGGAACCTCCAATCAAATTCAAATTCCGCGTTCCGCCTTGAGGTCACGGAGACTTTTTTATTATTTGATATTTTTTCTCCTCCTCGTGTCAATCCATTTAAGTATTTGATTCCCCGATTGATAACGTTTACGTCTTTTACGTTTTTATGTTTTCTCCCTTTGTTTTTCCAATCTCTTTGTATCTATAAATCTACTTGCATCACTTCATATACAAATACAATAGAAGTAAGGTATTTGTACAAAAGCATATTATGCTACTACGTACAAGATCTAAAATAAGGTTTTACAGTTTTACACACAAAAACAAATCAAATCACATTGCTTTTTGATAATACAATTTGAAAAAATATTTATGAATTTGTTCAATATGAAAATATATTACATGGATTTGTTGTGAATTTACTCATTTTGTGATTTGATCCCAAAATATTTTCCCTCCCTTTGATTGATCCTTCTTGTATGAAAAGGGGGACGAGGAGTGTTTTCTCCAAATGAACCCGTAGAAAATAATACCAACTGTTATTCGCGAGAGCGCGAGGGAGCGAACAGAGTCAAAATTCTCCCTCTCCATTTTTGTGCCTCGGTAAACACACTTGAGAGATAATTAAATTCCGTGTACAGGAAGACGTCCATGCATGCACTTTTATATCAGACAAGACTATGCTAAAACTATTCAATATACCAAATATAATACCTATATAATGCTAAATATATATCTACAATATATATCTAGGATATTGGTATGTTTGTAAATCCTGTGTTTTGCCTAAAGCATTTCTTTTAGCACATCAAGTCCTAACTATCTTATCAGATCTTATCTCACCTCTTATGTTATCTCTACTATGTATGAAGTGTTCTGTGTATTTCCCTTTCTCCAGTCTAAGACAATCTAGCTATGAAATTTCCATAGAGTGACACAAGAGAAAGTCTAAAAGAAAGAGACAAGGAATTGAAATGAGGAAAGGCAGAGAACAAAAGGGGAACAAATACAAACAAATTCATTACAAATCACGAGATCCAATTTTCTTAATCTCGTCTCTCCCTCGCGTCAAGTTCGACTCTTCTCTCCGCTAATGCACACACCTTCGGAAATTCGGATACATTGACTGGCTGAATTAAAACTTCGTTTCTTTTTACCCCAATAAAACCCTCTTCGTCTTAGGTACTTTCGTCTTTTTTGTCATTTAGTTCAAATGCGAGAACTTTTGAAATTCCCAAACTAACCAATGTCATACGCTTTAATGGTAAACTAGGTAAACTAAGTTAGCTCTATACTCTATGTCTCGTCTACATATTATCCATAGATAAAACCAAGAAACTCGACTTAACCAGTAAATAGATAGAACATAACCTTGAGAATTTAATATAAATGAACTGTACTTCTTGCACTACTTCTCTTGTACCTACATAATAGCATATAAGAAAATACGTTCAGAAACATGGGAAGATGGTTATAGAATAATATACTGATATAATAGAAGAGAAAATACTCTAAAGAAGGTATAGGAATGTGAGCGAATGAGAATCTAGTCGAAATATTCGTGTATCCAATATAGGAACTTTCCCAAAGAAGAGTTTAATTGAGAGCTCGTCGTTTAGCGAAAGAAAAGAGAGGTTTTGAGCTTGTGAAAATGATCCTTTTCCTCTGCTGATGCCCAAGGCCCTAATCCAACCAAGAAGAAACAAATGTAGTTTTAAGCCCAGAACCCCGTAATTCGGGGGAGATAAAGGGAAGTTTTTCGGGGGTGCCGCGTCCTCTCCTTTCCCATTATTGGGGATTGAAGGAAGTGCAAATTGGTCTCATATTAGAAGAGGATTACCAAGTTTGTAAATGAGGTCCATTAAGGCCAAGAACTCCAAGAGACCCAAACCGCCGGGTTACAATTTTCCAATGCCTTTGGTTTTAAATGTGTGAAAATTCTCAATGCACCCCTGTTCAACTTCACATGCGGTTTTGTGCGTTTCTTGGCCAAATTCATTTTTGTCTATTTGCTCCTCGTTATGATAATCGCATTGTTTAATAAAGAGGAATAAGAGCATAATAAGGGGGGAAAGCCTCGGGTGTGAAAAGCGAGGAAACCGCCACAAAAGACTCAATTGTTCGACCATTATATTACAACTAGGGAAGTTATGGAACGTGAGATAAGCAAATATTTACCATCCATCAACGTGCCCGAGAGAAAACGGAAGATCCACAAACAGAAAACCAAAAATAGCCCAAAATAGTATTAGAAAAGAGACTTTGACTCTTCTGAATAAACCGAGGGGAAAGTTTGACTTGTCCCGATTTCCCCTCCTTTCAATCACATGAGAGATGAAAAATTTAAAGAAGTTTCTTATAATTAAGCACATCAAATGCTATTGGATCCCAATTTCCGCTCTGACTTCTTCACTCTATTCGCTGAATCAAATTCCCAATGTATCCAACTTAGAAAACAACATTGGAGGAAGTGGCAAAAAAATAGTTAAACTACCCCAATGAACTACGTATGTTTAAGGGACTTTGATATGCCCAAATAAATTATGCACAATACATGGAGAACATGGAAATAGAAAGATTTAGAAATGGAAAGTAAGTAGCATGATGCATAATAAGCATAGTGGAATAATACATGAATATATCCATAGCTAATACTTTTCATCCTAACCTCTTTCTTACTATCGGTCCTCGGGTAATTGAGAATTAATTGAATTTGGAAGTGAATGGAGTTCCGCTCGGGTCTCTAATTAAGTTTCCCTTCTTTCTCTCCGCTGTCTCCAATTATGCACTAATCCCATTACTCCTTCCATCAACTCGATGCTCAATCAGGATAACATACGTTCCCCTTTGCCTCCAATATAAATATATATATATCCCCTTTTCCATATGACATAAGTCAAACTCAAAGTCTTCATTATCGAGTGATTCGAGAAGGGGTGAGTAGGCAAAGTAGCTTGTGAGTTCGAGATTATTTCGCTAATTCCCTCCCCCTCTTTCTTACACGCGGCCCCGAGAGAACCACAATTAAGCTTTTATTTATTGGAGAAATAGACTGTTGCGCTTTTCCCTGATGAATTATATGCAATGGGCAAATGGATTCATTCATTAAATGCAATCATAATGAAAATAATGATTCAATAATCATGACTATTAAAATTTAGTGACAGCAACAGAGACATCTGTATTTCCTTTTCTTATTTTTATTTAATGATGAAATCTTATTTTAAAATAAAGTGGATTTTTAAGAGATTTTCCCTTGTAGCAGGGTATTAACATAAGAGCATTTCCATTCCCATAATCGAATCACAGTCAAACTCAATATTGATCCTTAATATCACAGCATGCGTATTCGTAAAAGTCAAACCGTCCTCTGTTTTCTTTTAATAACCTTTATACAAAAAACATAAATTTAAAAAAGCATTAAACAACAATAATCACATTAGAAATCTTATTCGTTCTTAATTTTTATAACGTTTCCCAATTCATAGTCCAACATCTCATTTCTCATATTACCTAATTAACTTAATTATATTGTTCAGTAAAGTATATATGAATTTATTTATCAGTACCAAAATTATTTATTCTACTAGGTCAGATCAGAGATACTGATATATACTGACTGAGCAGCATAATACTTATGTATATTTTTGTATAAACTGAGAATTAATTGACATTTTGCTATATTCGAATGTTATCCAGAATTTCCCTTGTATGACTAATAATCAAATATTAAACCTCTTTTCTGTTTATGTTCTCTCGCTTCATATCGTTTGAAATCTACAAGGAATCCTTATGGATTTCCCCTTTGTTGTGAAAGGAAAAAAAGTTGTGTGACCCGAAGGAATGTCTCATGAGTTCACCTCTTTTTTAATACTTTTCCTCCCGGTTCAATCCATAAAGGTATAAAGAATCGAGCATGAATGGATTATTTGGTTTCTCTGTGTGCTTTATTGAGATTGCGTTCATGCAAAGATGAAGTTAAGATTTTGACAAAGAATGTATGCAACTCAAATGGGAAGTGTCCCGTAATTTGAAAAGGGCGTTTTGGTAAATGAGAGGGTGATTATCCTCGGTCTATATCCTCCCACATATAACCACCACGACTTTTCAACCCTTCTTCGCCTATACCCCATTTAGTAGTAAAACACTGGAAAATAACCCAGGTTTTGTAATACCCGGGCAGGACAAAACCTTCATAGGCTATTTATACTATTGTACATAATAATAATATTATTTCTCCCCGGATATTTGTAATGGCATTATAGCTATTATGAAATATACCATACCTGTGTATTCTTAAGAATTAGAAGGTTAGTGAGAAGTTTACACATGTATGCATAATGTGTGTGTGTGAATGTGTAAGTTTTTCGGAATTTTTGGAAAGGCGGGCCTTCAAGTTTGTCCCGCGGTTCCTTTTTCTCCTTCTCGCGTGCCATGTGAGAATAACTCATCGCCTAGGACGAGGGAGACGATGAGGATTTGCGAAACATATTTATTCCGCTTGCTTCCAATTCCTCACTTTCACTCACTGGGAATTTTCAATCACGGGGGTGGCGGCGAAGAGATCGAAATCAACGAAAAATCCCTTCACTCCATTTAGCCCTTTCAGATTCACTCTCTTGATGCTCCGTGTTGGGGAAAATTAGAAAAGCTAGTAAATAAGTTGATTCAAAAAATTCCTTCATCTTTTCATACGGATGAGCTCTTTTTTATTTTCAAGGTGTTTTTTAAACACTCAATATACTTAAGTTAAGCTGAGTTATTTATAGGTAAGTTAGGTAAATTATTTAAGAACAGAAAAGGTATAAAGAATGGGGAAAAGCTTTATTAGGTAATATGATATGAAACTTGTGGCACGCTCAGCCACGAGCTGTCTATCAGATTAAGTTAATTAATTAGAGCCATTAATGAGCCTTCATCTTTATAAGTCCATTTATCTCCCCCTTTCCACTCTTTCAACGTGGAGGAATTCCATGAAAGAAATTTCCTTTTTAAGCATTCTTTATTCTTCTAACTTTTTTTTACCTTACAAAGAAGAATTATTCTCAAAATGTAAATTGGAATTGTGCTAGATTTAAGTTTGTTCGGTTAATTGTAATTAAAGCTTAAATCATAGTTAGATTTTATACGAGCATTTGTGTACAGTATACTTGAAAGCATGCCCAATGTTCTGACAGTGTTTTGTTTACAATTTAGGAAATATCATGTTATCGTGCTGTTAAATAAAAATAGATATAAAACTAAAACGTTCTTTAAAATGTTTCCTAAACTTTTGGAATCTTTTTATTTTTATTGCATAAATACAAAATAGCACGTTATGCCTCCTTAAACAATATATTTTTTTAATGAATATACCTAAGAAAATGCATATAATGTAATATTCAATATTATCATGTAAAATGTACGTAAAATGTATAATATACAGTACATTATGTGCATTAAGTATTACTAAAGACAATTAAGTTACGAATAGTTCTTAATTGAACTTTAGAACACTAGAAAATTAGAACACAGTGTGAATTTGTATATAAATAAAAAGAGTTTTGAAGTTTGCGAAGTTATTTATTCTATGAATAGTGAAGGAGCTATGTTTTCTTCTTCGGGTGAAATGCCCGGTTGTGTTTAAATAAAGTTTTGCTGGTCTCAATAAGCAATTAGCTCCATTCCACCCTTCCGCCCGTCTTCAATAATGTAGCGGACGTTGAGAGTCGGAATGAGACCGGATTTCCATTACTCTCTTCGCTTATTCCCACACGTGTTTTTCCCAGAAGTGGATTCGATTTGCATGTCCGGCTCTCCCGCAACATTTTTATTACCTCACTCAATTCATCCATTATTCAAGGGAAATCACTCGCCGTCTCCCCATTATCATTCCCCCACAAATCTAATACGATTCAAATGCTCAAATGCATAGCCAAAGAATCTTCCCCTCCTTAAACTCAACTTCAGCATCCAAACCATGGCTTGAAGTGTACAGCTTTCCCCGTAAGAACTCTCATATAATAAAATACTGGGAGAATCCTGAGATTCCGAATGGAGGAAATAAAGTTTGTGTGAGCTGAAAGGTTCCCCTGGTCGAGGTGAGGGGAACGTAAGCAGTTTTACGGGCGAAGAAATTCCGTAATAGGAAGAAGAAAAGAACCATGTCAATAAGGCTGTTCTTTGGGCCGAGTATGAAAACATACTCTGGGATGAAATGTGTATGAAAATGTACCGAGATCCACCAGAATTCATTTCCTTCCATTGGAAATCGAAAGTCAAAAAAGAGGCGAGTAATTGAATATCTCCGACTGGCTCCTCTCCATATTCAAAGGAAGATCCAATAGAAATATCCAATAGGTAGGAATATCAAGTCGAGTAGGAATAACGAAAAGAAATACCCAAATGGAATATTCAAGGGATATTGAAGGAATATTGGAAGAATTTATTTAGGAATAAACTCCTTTGTGGCTTTTTTCCCCATTCTTTGTTCGGGTAGGAATGCGGGGGTTCGCATTGTCCTCTTAAACCCCCTGCAGACTCAAATCAAATATAACGCTACCATTTAAATTCAATTTCCAGGAGAGAAAAAAAAACTTATTGACCAAATTTTACCTTTTCTCAATTAACCATAAATTCAACAAAAAAATCCGCACGAGCGGAGCTCAAAAACTTAAATCCTCTTTTTATGAGCCCAACCTCCCCAATTTCTAACACATAAGAGAGAAACTCGTTCCATTTACCATTTATAAGAAAGTCAATGCATGGAAAAATGAAAATTAATTGAATATTCGACATTTAAAGGAACTTGTTATTAAAAATATAAATTCATGTCTTTACCTAAATAATTAATGAGTCATACATAAAATAAAGATTTAATTTCGTTATATGTATTCCAGATAATTTCATTCAAATATGCTCACAATGAGAAAATATCAAAAATAATAAATCAAGTCTTTTAAAATCTTAAAAGCTAACAAAGCTACATATAAACATAAATTCAATAACATGATTAAGTTAATGCTAAACAGAGAAATTAAAAAACCCTAATTAGAGAAATATTATAGATAAAATCATAGAATTACTATAATTAGAGATTATTAGAAATGTAGAAATAATTTTTGATATTATGGATTTGAATGAAGGGGTTTTGAAGGGTCTCTTAATTGGGCTTGGATCTGGATCCTCATAAGTGGGAGAGTGTCGTAAAAGGGAGAGGGGGAAGGTTCTCCGATTAGCATTTATGAGTCTCAATCAGAGCTTTTTCTGTGAGCTGAGCTAAGGAGTCGGAATTATTCATGGAGCTAATGGGGAGACATGTGGGAGTGACAAAGGGAGTCGGAGTATGAGAAGGCGAGATAAAGTCGTCGCCCCCAGGTTTCGTGAGCTTTGGTAATTTCCTCCCGCGCCCGTCGCCTTCTCCCGCCCGAACCGAAGCACATTTTTCTCATCAAAGGAAAACGAGGAGGTTGTTATTGTCTCCGATTGAATCAATTCAAACCGATTTGTCCCGTCCTACCCCGGCCCTGCTCCCGACCAACTCACATTACGATAATTACCATGATTTATTTTCAATGAGGACCCGCTGGCACGGGAGAATCACATTTCACAATCATTAATCCCGAACACTTTCACTAACTCCTTCTCATGTCATTCAAGAAAGACTCACTAAGCTTCATATTGCCCCACATGGAACTACGCTTTCTTCCATGCATTTTACATTGAGAATTTCTTATAACGAAAAACGAGTATTTTACCCGAAAATCCCCCATTTTCTATACAGGTAAAGTATCTACACTTTAAGAAACATTTAAAAAGCAAAGGTCATTATCAAAGTAATGATGATAATAAACAACATAATAGCATATTTTCATTGTCATATTAGTCATTATTGTCATTATATGAATACTGAAGATGAGCTATAACAAAATACAGTGGAATTATACTAATTTTCATACTAAAATTTGTTTGTAAATATGATATTCATCAGTTAATTATTTATATTGCTCGAAACAAAAAAAACAAGCGTAGTTTCATGCGTTTTCACTAGAAAAACGAGTGTAAAACATATGTTGATATTATTGATATAATTATTATCATTGATGTGTTGGATGAAGGAAGGTGAATGTTAAATATTCATTTTTTCAGAGAAACTTCCACGATTTTTGGGTCCGGTGGAGAACGTGACTGCACCGATCGGGAGAGAAGCGATCATCACATGCCGAGTTGACGACTTGGGATCTTACAGGGTACGGAGTGTTCGTGTGTATCTCTCCATACATATTATTCTCATATACCTGTACCATATAGGCTGCATGAGCAGACGGTGAAATATTGATAATGGATGGAATCAAGTGAATGAAGGGTAGGGGAATCGATATAGGATTTATTCTTAGATCCCATTAAAATGCCCTTTGTTCCACAAAGTCTCCAATTGTCTTTCTCTTCAAATCAAATCAAATCAAATCAACATTTTATTTTATCGTCCAAACGTTTAATTATTCCGTCAATTAAATTTTATTCGGTTCATTCTAAAACTTTAATCGTTTAATTGTCCAATCAACTCAGTCTTTGTCATTTAGAATGAACTTGTTGAAATTACTCATTTATTTTTTGAATTCAACCTGCGCTTCACACTAAACCTACTTAAAACAAATTACTCAATCAATACAATCTATAATTATAATTATAAAGTATTCCTTATCATTTTTATTTTAAAATTACGTTAGTTATTTGTAGATTATAGATAATTATAGAATTTGTATATTCGTACTGATTTTTCTACTTAATTTATTTAGAAAATTGATAAGGAACTTCAATTTTTATTAAGTTGTAATCTCGTAATTAAATCCAGGTATAAGATTTTTGTCACGAGTAAATCCCATGACTTATTTAGGGAATTAAAAGCTGGTCTGTGGGAAGTGAATGAGATTGGAAGGAGGAGAGTGAAAAGTAATCCGGCTATAGTGGAAGCGGAAATCTCCATAATTCACCAAGAGATTTCTTTATACGGCCTTTCACACTCTCCGGGCTTTCACTCTTGGGGGATTGAGGGGATTCCAATTAATGCGGTGTGCCAATGGAGGAGACTCCCCATCCATATTCCTCCGTTTCCTCCGCCACGTCGAGGGAAGGTGGGCGCTTATTTCATTAAATCCCAAAGCCGGGTCCTTTGGGTGATCCAGCCACTCTGTACACGTCCCGCACCCTCTCTTCTTCCTCATATCCAGGGATTCTTCAGAAACCCATCGTCGGTCGAATTATAATCTCCATAAATAATTCCAGAGTGATTTATGCGGGGACGAAGAGGTTAATTGGCTTTCGCAAGAAAGTCAAGAATCTCAAGAGATTCACAATTAGTATTCTGCAATATGCTCTGTTCAGTCCCAGCTAGCTTTGCTCTTGGAAAATATGAAAATATTAAGATAGTAATTAAGCAACCATGTTTAAGTTCCTTAAAATGGCTGATTAAAATGGTGAATTAAAAGATTAAGAATGAACACTAAGATTTAAGATTGACTAATGGGGATTAACAATGTTAATTTAGGTTGCCTGGGTCCGAGTGGACACCCAGACAATCCTGACGATTCACACTCATGTGATCACGAGGAGTCACAGGATCGGACTGAGCTACACAGACAAAATCGTTTGGAATCTTCATGTGAAGAATCTTCGAGAGTCAGATAGAGGATTCTACATGTGCCAGATTAACAGTTATAACGCTTAATCCAATTTTAATTATATTTATTTACATTTTTATAAAATATTTTATCTGTATTAAATCATAAATCTTAATGATTAAATGAAAAAATACTATAAAATAATATTCATTTAATGATTCGTTATCGTAATTAACAGTCTCATGATTAATTTATAGCTGATCCTATGATGAGCCAACTCGGATATATTCAAGTTGTCGGTGAGTTTCATAACATTTTTATAAAAAGCTTAAAAATATTGAAAGGAGTTGAAAAAAGTTGAAAAATGTAAAAAGCTGAAAACCTGGAAAATCGAAATTTCGAACAATTATTTCTTAATAACTGTTTCTTATTTAGTTCCTCCTGACATCTTGGATCATCCAACGAGCAATGACATGGTTGTGCGAGAAGGAACGAATGTGACGCTCATGTGTGCAGCCTCCGGATTCCCCAAGCCAAACATCCTTTGGCGACGAGAAGACAAACATCAGATTTCTTTTGGCGAGCACATGGGTGAACCTTTCAACCCCCGCTAACACATTTTTCACCCTCATACAACAACTCCAAACATTAGAACCTTCTTCCATTTATTCCGTTTTACACAAGTTTATTCTTTCTCCCGTTTAGTCGATGCTGTAGAAGGGTCCGTCTTCAATCTCAGCAAAGTGAACCGCCTTCACATGGGTATGTTCAAGCTCTTTTTTGAGCTCTTTAGAAAAAACTTTTTATTACATTATAACTAGACTAGAAATTGTAGACTATAAACTACCTACAAACTACTTACTATCAGTACAAACTACATATTACAAACTATAAAATATTAACTATTTAGAAGTATAATGATAGTGATATCATATAGAATCACATAGATAATGATATAGTTTGAAAATGCAGTTTTTAGTGCAGATAATTTATACGAGTTGAGATATGAGAAGTTTTGTATGGTTATAAGAGTTTGTTTCTCTAGGCTCTTACCTCTGCATCGCGAGCAATGGGTGAGGCTGGTCATCTCTTTAAAGCTTATTTCTCTTTTCCTCCTTTCTCCTCATTTCCCTTCTCGTTCCTTTTACAGGGTTCCTCCGAGCGTGAGCAAGCGGATTTCCATCATCATACATTGTAAATTCCTCTCATTCGACTCAATTTATTGCTTTTTTCACCATTTCTCTCGTTCTTACAAATGCCTTTTTTACTCCTATTTGTTCATCTCAATATGACAATTCTCACATAATACTCCTTTGGAATAAAAATCATTACAGAACAGACCTATGAGATTTGTATACCTCATACTTGGCTATATTTAGCGGCCAAATATCAATTTTCTGCCTCCGCATTCAAAAATACCAAAATACATTTCTATTATTTCACTTAGAATATTTAGCTGCACAGCCAGTGCATCCTTTCCAAAAATAATATAAAGATAAATATATAGCGCTAAATTTGCTTCTGTGCTTAAATATTATGAATTTGCTAATAAAGCTTTGCAAGAATATGAGAATTCTCATATGAGTTGTTATATAAGATAAGAAAGTATCTTTTATATGGTTTCAGTTCCTCCAATGATTTGGATTCCCAACCAGTTGATCGGTGCAGTGCCTGGCGAAGACGTCATTCTCGAGTGTCACTCGGAGGCCTTCCCAAAAAGCATCAACTACTGGGCTAAAGATGGAGAAATCATCGTTTCTGGTGATTGTGGTGATTTAAAATTACATTAAACAACAAAGTGCATCTTTGGTCATGCAAAATAATTTAATTGTAATTCTTTAATGTACAATTGTACAAGTACAAAAAATTCCCACAATGTGGCAAGTAAGCTTGGTACAATATATGGCATATATATAAGTATATATGATAGTTTCAATAGATTATGAATAGATGCGGATATATCATATTGAAAAGTGTTCAATTCAAACACGTGTGTGTGTGCGTGTAAATATTATGGAAGAGGATGCGACGTTGGATTTGGCATAAAAGAAAGTTGTGAGTGAAATTCTCCGTAAAAGTCATGCTCATCTTGAAATGCCACTTTCCATAAAAGCGCCATTCCTCAGACCACCTGACATTTAGAAACACTTCCTTTGCCCCCTTAAGACTCCCCGAAAAACTCTCCTAATCCCCTTATGAATGACAGATGGGAATAAAAGGACTTGATCATATATAAGCTCTAAACCAATGCCGCACACACATTCAACACAAACAGACGCGAAAACCCTTCTTTTGGATTACATCAAAATAAAAATGTTTTTTTAACGAGACAAGTTTGAGATGAGAGGAACACTCTCATGTACATTTCGCGACACTTTTTACACTAAATTATTATTTTTTATTACAGCTTCATAGCTAACGGCTAAACAAGTGTAACATACCTACCTAGTTCAGACATGAAATTTTATAGAAACACTAATATTTATGCCTATTATATTTTTTCCTTATATAAAAGTTAGGTTAGGTTAGGTTAGGTTAAACTTATGAATAATAAAAATCTTATGTAAAAGTATACAAAAAAGTAATATATGTATAAGAGACGGAGCATAAATATAAAATTACAAGGAGTATGAATGTACAAGTGAATATGGAGATATGGATTTGATTATAAGGAAGTTTATAAGGAGTTTTATATAAATATAAGGAATGGTCATATGAATATTTCATGTGTATTCTCAGGTGACAAGTGTGAGTCGGCCATCATAGACAATGCGTACAAAGTGACAATGAAGCTGACGATCCGCGGAGTGAGCCAAGTCGACTATGGAACTTACGTTTGTATTTCAAAGAACTCTGTAAGATTTCCTTTTTTCCTCTCCGCCTCCGTCTGCGAGGGAATCCCTAGTAAAGTTAATTCAATTTCAGCTTGGTGAGACTGACGGACAGATCAAACTCTACCGTAAGAAACTCACTCATTTCTCCAAGTTAGAAAGAGGGGAGGAATAATGGGACTCCCTTTCCATTTACCACTCCAACAATGGCTCTCATAATATGACGAAGGGGAAAACCAACCCTAAAAGAACTTCTCACCCTCGCCAATGCCATAAAACTACTAAACTATTCCTCCATATTACTATTAATATCTTCAAAAATTGACTCATTTATTTAATGGAATACAATAGGACTCGAACCGTCATCGACCTCGATGGCTAAAACGACGGCTGCCACATCGTCCATCGCTCCAGAAAAAAGTAATAGAAAAATTATCAATATTAATAATAATATAAATTAAATTTGCCAAAAAATAATTGTATTTAGGTTAATTTTCCTAAACTTATGGTTAAAACTATTTTTTCTTCAGGCGGTCACAGACGCCTCAACAGTGGGATGAAGAAGGGGGGGAACTCAACAAAAGGAAGTTGGAATAAAGAGGCTCACCATTCATCACCCACAAATTCCCAGAGCTTCAATGAAGGTTACCATACATAAATATTCAAAAATCACATACATTTTGTTATTAAACTTTTCTAATGGATTTTTAACTATTTCTTCTTAGAATAAGTTGCTAGGTATTTCTTGTTAATTCCCTTCTTTTTGTTTCCAGTTGTGTCCGTAGTGGGTAAAGAGATAGACGCGTCGGGAGCAGCAGGGAATGTTCCTAGTTCCATAATAAGTTTCCTAGCTCTCACACTCCAACTATTCCTACTTTAAACAATGAATAAAAAAGAAATGGAAAAAGGGAAAAACAAAGACTCAAAATCACTTTCCTTCCATAATCATAATTGGAATCCATGTGTGTACACATACATAAATGAGAGACTCAAGTTTTTCATATTTAGTCATAGCACAAGAGAGAGACGTGAACTCCGGAACTACGGATTCCGGGACGCATCACATTGTGAATCCATGCTGAATTGATTACTCTCTTAATCCTTTTCACACTTCATTGACCACCACAAGCACACAACAGATTTTTGTTTTCTTTATGGAAATTATGTAAACCAAATGATTCTCATATGTTTATACCTTAATGTATTAAGCCCTCGTAAAGCTTATACTTATCTACTGTGTATAAGAAAAATATAGCTACCTTTTATGAAAAACATCTTTTTGTATTCCATTTTATATATTAAAAATTATATTACATATGTTCAAGATGTATATAAATAGTATATAGGCAAGATTGGAGTATGTCTCAATTTTTAATTTTTTATATGAGCAATTTTGCATTGGAATTTTATATATCTTTGTCTATTGACTTTGTCTACATTGTCTAGCAGAATTTAAATTTTGCTTTCATGGATCATATTAGTTTTCAGTTCTATGCAGTATATAAGAGTTTTAAAGTCAATGATGCTTGATATAGCGTCAAGTATTGACGTCTTGTTGTAATGTATGAATAATATGAATATAGAGTCTGTATATTATAAAAATTATATTAAAGAGTTTAAGATGTAGGCCATGCCGATTTGAATATAAGTATGAAGATCGGTTGGCTATGGTAAGTATTAGGGGATTTCTTCAATATCTCCCATATCATTTTCTCCCATATTCTCCGGAGAAAGAGAGTCGAGCGGAGTGAAGAAGCAGTGAAATATTAATTTACTACTTTCCAAATTACGAGTGTAAAAGGAATTAGGAGTTGTGTAAAGTAATTAGGAAAGTATAATAAGATTATTCAAGCCCAAAGTTCCCGTTCGCGTGTGTCATCTCCTATAAATGGGCTATCGAGTGCGGAGGCTGAGGTTTCTCCTTCTCCTCCTCGTGTACTCAGGAGTTCTGGGTTATATTTTTGCTTATCTCTTCATTCGCCCTCTCAAGAGAGACCAAATGGGGGAATTTGGGAGAAAAGGACGAACCTTGGTGGACGTCGAGCACAATAGACAATTCCTTGTTCTCCTCTGGACCCAAATGTATGGGCGGAATGCATCCTTGGACTCATTTTGCTTGAAAGATAATTTGACTAGGAATTGCGAATTTAGGAATTGTTTTCATACGGCGGATCGAAAAAGTTTAGTTCGTGCCGACGTGGTTTTGTTCCATGGGCGGGACTTGAAACAAGAGGATTTGCCCATTTGGCGGAGATCTTCGCAATATTGGACATTTTTCATGATGGAATCACAAGTTCACACTTGGGTGAATTTAAACCCTTTTGGTTCTTTGTTCAATTGGACGATGAGTTACAGGAGAGACTCCGATGTTTTTACGCCGTATGGGAAAATATACAAACGTCAAAAAATGAAAAATAATTACATCTTTTCAAGGTAAATCAAGTATTAATTTAAAGTTTGTAAAAGAATAAAATAAAAATCAGTAAATATCAATAAAAACCATTAAAAATGAATAATTATTATTAAAAAATAAAATAAAATCATTAAAATCCATAAAAATTACTAAATTAAAATCATTAATAATTAAAATCCATAAAATAATTAAATTAAAATCATTAAAATCATTAAATTAAAATCATTAATAATTAAAACCATTAAAATCATTAAATTAAAATCATTAATAATTAAAACCATTAAAATCATTAAATTAAAATCATTAATAATTAAAACCATTAAAATTTTTAAATGAAATACTTGATTGAATTTCCAATTAATTATTTAATTATGTTATTTTGGGGATTTTTAGTATAAAAGATGAAAGAAAACTCGGAGCAATTGCAAGGTCAAATTGCGCCTTTGAACATAGCGGCCGTGGGAAGCTCCTTCAACAACTTTCCAAATTCCTCCAAATTGACGAGTTCGGCGGGTGCGGGACGAAGAAATGTCCAGGGATCCCCGGAGACTATTGCAATTCCAATAGCTGCTATTCCTACTTGGGAAGAAGATATAAATTTTACTTTGCATTTGAGAATTCCGTTTGTCGAGACTACGTCACGGAGAAGTTATTTGGCTCATTGGCAAACGGAATGGTTCCTGTTGTTCTTGGAGGTGGGAATTATTCCGCGATCCTTCCATCTAATTCATTCATCGACGCGAGTGAGTTTCCCTCTGCGTCCTCCCTCGCTCATCATCTCCTCTATTTGGATCAAAACCCGGACGCGTATGCACTGCTGGGGAATTGGAGAAGGAAATACGTCGTGGACAATTCCCCCGTCTTCGCTTCCGCCTTTTGTTCCCTCTGCAAGAAACTCAATGCGGAGTTTGGGCAAGTGAGGATTGTAAATGACTTGGCTGCTTGGTGGTATGAAGATCTTCCAGGAAGAAAACCTTCCATATGCGTTAAAGCTAAAGATATCAATTTAAATTGGATTTAATGCACACGTAAATAAATTATTTATATGAAAAACATGTAAAAATCATTTATGAATAGGATGAAAATATGATATTTATTATTATTCTGAAAATCAGATGAAAATGAAGACTTTTGAATATAAAAAATGAATTGTTAGATTTGTTTCGGATGTTTTAAAAAAATATTTGATCCAATTTGTTTATTCAAGATTTTATGATTTTACATGAATATTATTAACATTGAGCTATGTTCAATTGATGTAGTTTATATAATTTTCATAAAAATGTAACTTTAAACTTAAATAATAAATGAAAAATTAAATTAAATTAAAATACACTGAAGTGTCACTTCTCCATGCTGGTGTGCTGGTCAAGTTAGTTGTCGTATATAAAGAAACATTTTTCATTTTCCCCATCCATAACTATTGAATAAAGAGTAACATTAGCTATTTATAATAGCTAATGTTAGACATAATTAATATTTAATCTTACTGGTACTTTCAAATCATAATATAAACTTAAGAAAATTAGAATTAAGAAAATGAGTCTTTAAAGTTCTTACGGCATTCCACCTCCAAATCCATTATTCAGTCCAAATCCATTCCCTGTGGCAGTCGCTGTTGCTTGTGCATTTGCATTTGCAGTCCCTTGATCAAATCCAAATTGTCTTCCAGTTCGTTCTTTGCTGTCCTTGGTATCGCCATTCTTTTCCACAAAACCTCCATCAACTGGGTAGCTGGCTGTGTTTAAACAAAAAAATATTAAAAACTGAAATGTTTAATAGTTACTTTTGAAAAATAAGACAATTGTGTCCAAATAAATGACAAAGAACAAAATTAACAATAAAAATGAACAAATTTTAAATTAACTGAAGAATTAACCTGATTGTCCATGTGGTTCTTGTTTTCTCACCGGCGTTGCCTCTAACATGGCAATGGCAAAGGCCAAGAGCCCAAAAGCAAAAAGAACATTTCCGTTCATTTTGAAATAATGTGAGGAAATTGCAATGTTTGATTAAGGAGAGTTAATGAAGGTTTGAGAGATTGAGAGCAATTGACAATGAAGAGAGTGAAAACTCGAGTTTTTATACCCATTGGAGACCCAATATAATTGTCCAATTTTAGAAAAAGAAAATACACAGTGCAAAGTGAAAGATGTTTGGGGAAAAAAGACTCACGGGTTTTTACACTTTCAGCGGGTTTTTACACATTCATAAAAAGGACAGGAGTAAGGAGATAAACTAATTACTACTGCATATGAATTTTATGAAATATAAGAATGAAGTGACTTGCTTCTCAAATGAGTTAATCCTTTGGAAGGAAAGGGAAAAATCCCAGCTTTTCTAAACCCCATTGTCCCATTGTGTCAACTTCCACCCTTCTTTATTTATCTTTTTCTGGGTTTCCCTGATTTGGGATTTGGGAATACACGTTACCGCTATGCTTACAATTCTCTTTGCTTTTTCACATTTGTCTGATTTGACTAAATAACTATACCAAAAAATATATAAATTTAATGTTAATTAAAATTTCTTACTCACATCTTTTCATGATAAAGGGATAAAATGCTGATGGTTTTGTATGAAACTCGCGTGAATTTGACTCGATCATTTTCCTTCTATCATGATGAGAGAATTTTAAATTATTAATTTTCTTAATTAATATTAATAGCGTATCAATATTATTAACGATTTAATACTGATTTTTAAATTGACATTTAACTTGAACGGTGGGTACGCTAAGAAACGTTAATTCATGAAGTGAAGTTTAGCAAAGGACGAAGGAGACACGAAAAAGTCTCAATAAAAATTCAGGATAGTCGCCACTATTGAACGCGCATTAGAATTGATACTTTCAAATCAAATGAGTTCGTTTCCTTTTGGAATTCCCGTTCAGTTTCACTTCACTTTAAAGTTTAACGCCGATCCATTCCTTTTCAATTATAAGAGTTAATTTTATTGAATTTTAAAAACATGGACTATATGGACGACGAAGAAGTTGCAAAATTCGAAATAACAGATCGTGACTTGGAAGAAGAACTCAATCCAAATGCATTTAGACGAAATCAAACTCGAGACCAACAGATTTATGGTAAGTTAAAAGTTAAATATGATAAAAACTAACTCGTGTGTATTTATGTATATTATGTGTTTAGTGTATATTTATGTAAGAACGATCAAAAGAGAATTTAATTGCAAGATAGATAGTTTATTAAACAGTTATTTTGTTATTTTAACAAACAATAGTTTTTCGGCTTGTTCAGATTTTTAGATAAATATTAAGATATTAGGTATTAGATAAATAAGTTTTACAAAATTGTCTTAAATACAATTCATGCTTTTTCGTAAAGATAGTAAAAATTATGACAGATTGAAAGTTTTCCTTATTTGGGCAAGTTGTGAATTAACGAGGTATGAGTGCGGTGAGACCACTCAAGAGACCAAAAATATCGCTTGTGCTAATTGGGAGAGTTGGAACTGCATCAGTAACTTTCAATGAGCAAACGGTTCCTTGCAAATTTGTTATAAGACTAGTTGCTGCTGTTTGGTTTAATTTTGTGAGAGCCTTAATGCTCTCAATTAGAGTTGTAACGATTTGGCTGGCGTTGACTGGCAAATTGATTTTTGCATCACCGCTTGCTCCCTGAGCGGAGATCCCGACAAAGGCAAAGGCCAAGCAGGTGAAGAGACTGGCGAAAATGAAGAATTTCATTTTGAAAAATTCGGGTGATTTGGACTTTTGTGATGTAATTGTTCTTTTAAGACTTTTTAAACTTGGCATTTGAAAGGAGTCGGGAGTTTTTATAGTCGGAATTGTCTCAACTAATTCCTCATTTCCTATTCAATTGTGAATCCTCACGGAGTCCCAATCCCAAATTCCTGTTATGTCAATCAAACTAATGTTAACCATTAAATTGGAATTTTGAAATTTAAAAATCTTCATGTTTAATTTCTAATTTGAAAATCTCGAACACAATTGAAGTAGGAAGGGATGAAATTGCATACGTCATTTAATCACATTCCTTTACTCGCCCTCATTTAAATTTAAAATGAGTTGTCAATCAATTACATTTCTGTCTAATCATTCAACGTATTTCCAACGTGTTTTAAAAGAAACTTGACTTACAATTTATTTTTAAATATAATCAGGAATTTAATCCGACTCTTCAAATTGTACGGTTTTACTTAATAAAATGATCAATTCCGCAGTTAGAAAACTTACGCAATTACCTTTATTTAGGCAACTACGATCTTCATTTTAACCTACGTAAATTAAAATTTAAATAAATTCCATAAATGAAATTAACAAAAAAATCTCACTTTATTCTATTTCTCATGTCATCGAATCTGAGAATTCAAAATGCAGGAATAAATGAATATATGAATTTCTGATATGAATAAAGTTTAACAATTATCTAACTACAAATCAACAATTATTGTTAAAATCTAAATTGTGCCTTGTTTAATTGTTCTTAGGAGTTTTTGGACCTGATAGCGACGAAGAAAATGAGCGTCAACCCCGAGGGAATCCCATCAGAATCAGCGGAGGAATCTCATTTGTCTCCGGCGGATTGCAAAAGACCAAGGAAGAGCAAGCAGAAGAAGCCAAGGCAAAAGTAGAAAAAGAAAAAGGATCTTCCTCATCAAGGTAAGATAACTAAAATTTAAGTCATTTTATCACTCGTTTCATTTTACACAACTTTACCAACAAAGCCCAAAGAGAATTGGAAAACCTAATAAATAATTTGGAATATTTTATTTAAATAATATTTTTTTATTCAACTTCAGCGACGATGAAGTTGAATTTGTGAAATTTGCCCAACTCGACATGACTGCCGGACTCCGGAACAAGAACCCGAGCAAAGGGCTGGAGATGTACGGGAAAGGTGTTAAAATGGCTCTTGCCATGGGTTTCCAGCCTGGCAAAGGTCTCGGCAAAGAACTTCAGGGGATCCAAGCCCCGATCGTTGCATCTGTTCGCAAAGGCCGCGGAGCCATTGGATTGTACGGGAAGGAAAAGCAGCAAACGCCGTCGATCCAACAGAGTTTAAAGGACGAGCCGCAGAAGAAAAAAGGCCAAGCTAGTCAATGGCAAAAGACGGAAGGGAAACAACGTGTGGAGTACAAGGTTGTGACGGCCGAGGAAGTTTTGCAGCAGAAAACCTTTAGGGCGCGGACGGATGGCGGGGCGCTGTCCAAGGTCAAAGTCATTGACATGCGAGGACCCGAAGAGAGAATTCTTTCGGGCTATCATGCGATCTCTGGCCAACAGCGACCTGCTGACGAAGAAGCGCCTAAAGCTTCTTTTCATTTGGACGAACTTCTTCATAATCTTTCCATTCTTAAATCAACAGCTGAAGAGGTAAGATTGTCTTAATATGAGAAGATTGGAATTTTTTTCCTATATTTTCTTAATATTTTCTTTCTTATTTTTCCTTTTAGTTTTCTCTTAATCTGATATTTTTTATAAGTTAAGTCAATTGAATTATTGAATGTTCAATTGAAATAAATGAGTTAAATCACTATAATGTTAAAAATCACAAGATATTTTACGTGTTTAATTTATTCATAGGACATATTGAGAAAAGAACGAGGAATTCGGGAGCGAATCGAGCGAAAAGCTGCGAATGAAGAAGAAATGGCACGTTTGGGCGAGCGAGTTGAGAAAGAACAAAATGCCGAAGAAAGAGTCAAAAAAGCAATCAATTTATTAGAAAATCTAGTAAACACTACAAATCTCCTCCTTTCTCTCGCTAAAATCAAAGTAAGTCCAAATATAATTAATACGTGAATTTACTCCAAAACATGATTCTATACATACTTTCTAACTGTCATAATATCTTATTTAAAAATTAAACGATAACAGAGACCTATTCCTTCCTTTTAATTTAATTATCTATGATTAATTATTCAATTCATTTCAATTTCATATCCTATTTCATATCCAATTAAATTCAAGTTTTTAAAAAATGTAACAAACTGATAAAACTATTTAAAATAAAAATTTGTCCATTTCAGAGAGAATGTCCAGAAGAATGGGATCTTCATGATTTGGCGTCCTTGGTTCCCTCCTTGGCCTCTCCCTTGATCAAAGAAGAACTCCGGGTTTGGGATCCTTTGAGATCTCCAGCAGGAGCCGTGGAAATCCTCATGGACTGGGGCGGCCTCCTCCCCACCTCCTCTGTCCAATACCACGCTCTGCTCTGGGAAGCCTGGATGCCCAGCATCCGCTCAGCCGTCGTCCGATGGAACACCAAAGACCCCGAGCCTCTAATTGAGCTCTTGCAAATCTCTGGTCAATTAATCCCGCCTTGGCTCATCGCCCACATTCTGGAGAGTCTCGTGATGCCGAAGTTGCTCGCAGAGGTGGAAGCCTGGGACCCGCAAAGCGACCCCGTGCCAATTCACGCTTGGCTCCATCCGTGGATTCCCGTCCTTGGCTCGAATCGCTTGGAAACTGTGTATCCCACCATACGGAAGAAACTCGGGGCTGCGTTGGTCGGTTGGGATCCAATGGACATTTCTGGGAAAGAAATCCTAAGGCCTTGGGCAGAAGTTTTCACGCGCGGGGCCTTTGAGGCATTTTTGGTGAGACACATCCTACCGAAGCTCATTGAACTTGTCTCGAGGGTTGACGTGGCTGGGGGTGGAGGACTTGAAGTTATTTTCTCATGGGCGGATTTGACTCCGCCGCACATCATGGGACAAATACTGGAAAAGGGATTTTTCCCAAGATGGGAAACTTTTTTGATCGGGTGGTTGTCGCAAGGACCGGATTTGGGAAGAGTCAGAGATTGGTACGCGTCTTGGAGAGCTCACTTTCCGCCGCAGATTCTCGCAATCCCGGCTGTAACCCGTAAGTAACTTTATAAAAATTAATCATGTTTGACTAATTTAAAACTAATTAAGCTAACAATTATGAATTTAATAAGTAACAATATTTTAATAATTTCAATTTTCAGAGGGACTCGCCAAAGGATTGGAAGCCATGGGCCGTGCTTTGGAAGGAGGAGAAATGCCGGTTGCCCCGCCAGCTCGAGAATGGACGATTGGGGCTCGGGCTGGGCCAGGAGCTCCGGACGCATTCAGACATCTCGTGCAAATGAAGTTGGAAGAATCGGGGATTCTGTTCGTGCCTGCTGGACGGAGCGAAGCTGGTCATGCACTTTACCGCTGTTCAAACATCCTCATGTACATGTCTGGAAATGTGATCTTTGCTGAAAGAAACGGCGAATGGATCCCGCTCTCCCTCCCTTCATTATTGTCACTGGCCGCTCAGCATTAACATTAGATTTCAGTTTTTATTTCCTAATTGCATTTTACTATTCTAAACATAAGTAGGATTAATTATTATATTAAATAAGATATTAAAGATTATTTATGAACTTTTCATAACTTGATTTATATTTTTATAAATAAATACAATTATCGCGAAAATTAATTAATGTTTTTAAAATTCATTCATATTATGTTCATCTTTACTACAAGTATCATACATTTTTATATAGTAATTTATACATTTTTAACTTAAATTAAACAGGCACTAAAATCTTATAGAACAAAACAGAGCAGGACTTATAATTTTATGATTTATTCATTATTTAATGCTTTAAAGACAGACCGAACTCATTTTATTTTAAATTGTTGATATATGTGATTAAGAAATTGAGATATATTCACAAATTGCTGCTTGTGCATTTTGGAATAATGAATACATTACAAAAACGTGTTTATTGAATATTTCTTAGAAATCCCATGCTCCATTGAACCTTTAGCAATTGAATTAAACTTGAGCTATTGAAATTGAAACAGAGTGATAGAGAAGCAATGTATGCGCATAAATGGCTCAAAGAGAATACAATGATTTAATGATATATGTGAGAGATATGCGTGCATGTGAAGGTTCTTCGTGTATTCAACAAGTGAACATTGTTCAGACTTTTAGACTGACTGAATGCGAAGGTCATGTTCCACTGGAACAGATGGAATCTTCTCACTCGCTCCACTCAACAACTATTCCAGCCAGATAAGGAATATAGCCAATTTGCCAAACTCCAGAAGAGCAAAGTTTAAATTGGTTTATCTATCAGCTTACATTAAATTTCTTATCATTTGCACTTTGACTTCCTTTCATTTGCAATGAAATGCCCCATATGTATAAAAACATTTAAAATTTAATCCAAAACTTTAGATTTACTATTTTAGGCTATTAGACTTTATTTGATCATTGAATTGTAATTCTCCATCACAATGTTTGAAAAAGTACAGAAAATCATTTATGATCTCAGGTGAGTAAACCGTTTTGTATTCAAAAAAAACCCCTAACTAATTTTATATAGCTAGATATATTGAATTTTAATAAGTAATAAAAGTAACCAAAATATACAGTTATTGGTATTATAATGATACTTATAAGGTTAATTAGTTTTTGATTTCATGTAATTTGTGCATTGAAAACATTAAGATTTACCAAGACAGTTGTGACTCAATTGGCTCAATTTCGCAAAGCAGAGAAAAATCATGCAAACGTTGGAAAGCTGTTTGACAAGGTGGCAAATCAAAACCCAAACAAAGTTTGCTTCTACTTTAAAGACGAACAATGGACTTTTAAAAAGGTTAATACATCATTCAATCTTTAACCTGCAATATAAATTCTACGTACATTTCAATAAAAAAATTCTCTTAAAACCATAAAATCCATATTCATATTCATATTTATATACTTTGATTACATTTTATTTGATTATTAATACTGAATCGAATTGATATATCCAATAAAATCATTGAATAATGTGTAGGTTCAAGAAACGAGCAACCAAATTGGGAATTACTTTGCGAGTGAGGGATTGAAAAAAGGAGATTCGATTTCTCTTTTTATGGAAAATCGTCCTCAATACATTTGCACGTGGTTGGGTTTGAGCAAAGTGACCATTCATTCTCTAAAAATTGTTCTCTTCATTACTTAATAAATAGGAATTCTTCATATAATCCTTGTCATTGTAATTAGATCGGCGTGGTTCCAGCACTCATTAATTACAACTTGAGATCAAATTCGCTTAAGCATTCAATTGAAGTGGCAAAGTCAAAGGGAGTCATTTACGGAACGGAGCTCTCACCAGGTTTGTTAAAATTAACTGAAATGAACCTCAAAACATTTAAATATTTTATACCTTTTAATACTATTTGTATATTTTTAATATTGTATTGCCTTTTGCATTTGATAGTAGAACGGACAAAAGTGTTTTAATTTTTTAAATTATTTTTGATCAGCTATAAGAGAATTATACCCGAGAGGAAATAAAGATTTTCCCTTATACGCCTCTGGAGTCTCCGACAAGAATGAGATTGAATCCAAAGATTTGGACACAGTTTTATCCAAAGTCACAACAGAAACCCCGGGAGCTCAAAACGAACTTGATTTACACGATAATCTTTTTTACATTTACACCTCAGGAACAACAGTAAGAAATCCATTGAACACAATAGATTATAAATACATTCTATCATTTAAACAACGAAAAAGTGGTTTTTAATTTTCTCCTAATTCTCCTAATACCCATGAGTTGAAAATGAGTAAATATTTGTTTTTTGTATTGTTTCAGGGTTTACCAAAAGCTTCAATTATTAAACATGCAAGGTAAATCTTTAACTTTCAGTTATTTAAACATCTATTCTTTTAGAACTTTAAGCTCGTTCCAATTTCCAATTCAATTGGTCTATTAATTGGATTTATTAATTAGATTCTACACTATAGCTATTATGCCGAAATGCTTCGTGGAAGCTGTTGAATCAGATGTGGTTTACTGCACACTCCCATTGTATCATTCTTCAGGGGGAATTCTCGGGGTTGGTCAGGCTCTGGTCAATGGATCGTCTCTTGTGATAAGAGAGAAATTCTCAGCTTCAAATTTTTGGAAAGATTGCATTAACTACAAAGTCACGGTAAGCATGATCATGAGATTTTTTAAAAAAATTTTTGATGTAAAATGTAGCTTATTATCATATTACCCATAAATGCAAATTATAAAGAATTAACATTAATTTCTTGTAATTTCTTTTCAGTGGGCACAATACATGGGAGAAACTTGCAGGTATCTCTTACGGACTCCGAAAGTTCCTGAAGAAACTCAACATAGTTTAAGATTCGTCTTGGGAAATGGTGAGTTTAAAAAATAATAGTTAATGATTGACAGTCAAGTCAGTCATTAAACGATTAAAAATATTTTGTTGAAATTTTACAAAATAAACTGGTTTATAGGTAATTAAATAGTTAAATGACTTTGTTAATGACTGAATAGGTTTAAGACCAGAAATTTGGAAAGAGTTCGTTGAGAGGTTCAAAATCCCAAAAGTTTGCGAATTTTACGGATCAACCGAAGGAAATGCAAACTTGAGTAATTTAAAAAATCCTTTTTATAACTGTTTTTAACCATTTCCTATTGTAAAGTCTAGTAAAATTAAGCAACTTTAAATTGATTTCAATTTAAACTGCAGTATAATTAATCTATTAAATTACTTTTATTTCAGTAAACGTTGCAAATAAATTTGGGGCATGCGGGTATATTCCGGGAACGTTCGCCAAGCATTATCCTCTCACGCTATTTAAATTGGACGAGGCTGGAGATATCGTGAGGAACCCAAAGACTGGTTTGGCTGTAAAATGCGAACCAAATGAAATTGGCGAACTTATGGCCAAAATTATTAAAAATCATCCAACCAGGGATTTCAAAGGGTAAAATATAACTTTTAGACACTTTTAGATTCAAATATATTTAAAACTAAGTATTGTACCTATTGCATGTCATTTTAAAACTTCAGATTCGATTATGAATTAATTTATCAACACAAAGTGATTTCTTAATTAACAGTTACGCGTCAGATGAAGGAGCAAACCAAAAGAAAATTTTGAATGATGTTTTTGATAAAGGAGATTCCGCATTTAGAACTGGTAAGTAATTGAGATTTAGCAAACTTAAGATACAGTAAAATTAAGATTAAAAGTAATTTATAAGTCACCCGGAATTAAACCAAAAATCAATCTAGATTAGTAAACTTAATTAAAATGAATTGAGATTTAACTTTCTAAACAAATGTTTGTTTTAAAGGTGACTTGTTTGTAAAGGACGAAGATGGGAATTATTTCTTCAAAGACCGAATTGGCGATACGTTCAGATGGAAAGGAGAAAACGTATCAACTGCAGAAGTTGAGTATGTCATTAGTAACATTGTCGGGTTGAAAGACGCCGTCGTGTTCGGTGTGAAAGTTCCGAATAGCGACGGACAAGCCGGAATGGCCGTCATTGCTGACCCTGAAAACTCTTTGGATTTGAACGATTTTGCATTGAACGTCACGAAGCAGCTTCCCCACTATGCTCGCCCGCTCTTTTTACGAATCACTCAGCAAATTGAAATTACTGGTTTGAATCTATTATTATTATTTCCTATATTATTTTAACATTTAATAATTAATAAAGTGAAAAATACCAAATTGCAATTTGTTTTATTTAAAAAGGAACTCACAAGATGATGAAAACTGATTTACAAAAGGCAGGATTTGATATTACGAAGATACAAAATGACAAAATATATTTTTTCAAAGACCAAAAATATGTTCCGTTGGATAAACAATTACATGAAGAAATTATCAACGATAAATTAAAATTATAAGAATAAAAAAGGAACATGTTATTTTTATAAAAAAGGGGAAACGCTACAAATAATCGATAATTCATTGTAAGATATAATTCATTAATAGTTAATCATATTTGATTATAAAAAGTTAAACCAAGAGTTAATTAATTTCTCACAAATGGGGAGTCACAAAGTTGGCGGAGTCCTCGGCATGATATTTTCTAACTCAATGGTGATATCCCCAGTTGATGGCATGTCTTCCAATATCTCGTTCTCGTCCCCGAATTCAACTTCGGGGCTCTCCACTTCAAATTCGTCCTCCTCTTGACCTTCTTCGGCCTCAGCTTGACCTTCTCCACCTTCTTCTTCCTCTTCATAATATTCGTCTATTTCCTCTTGATCTCTGTCCAAATAAAAAGGATCGTCTTCTTCTTCTTCAATCACGATTTCGTCTGAAGTTCCACTTGTTTCGCTGCTCCCGCTACTCACGTAACTCGCCGGTCGAGGAGTCAATCGTGCAAAGAGCTGAGTCCTCGTGAGTCCTGGAGGTCGTGGCCTTCCGTCAGTTTGGTGTCGAAAAGCTCGACCTTGTCTCGCAGTATTCAGAGTATTAGATGAGGAAGTTGGCAAAAGGGATTCTTGTCTTTCGCCTTCCTCGGCTTCCACAGCCATTAGTTTGTCCATTTTAAGTGTTATTTTTTCTGGACTTTTATGCTCGAGGCCGTCTGCAAGTTTCCGAAGCTGTTGGAGTCCACTTCTCTTCCAAGGGCCAGTGAACCATTCGAAGGAATCTACAATCTTTGTGGCGTCCGCCGCGAGAATGAAATCACTTCCAAAGGCCGACTCTTCTGGAGCCGGAAGGAAATACTATAAAGAAATTAATAATTTTTAGTATAATTTGGTCTATTTGGAAAAATCTCTCTCAAATTCATAATAATAAATGAAATATATTATCTTTTATAACAAAATATCAATACACTATATTTTTATATAATTGTAGCAATGAAAGACGATTGTTAATGGCTAGATTATAAAATCCATTAAACTTTAAAATATCTTTATATTAGATTTAATAATCGAGAATATAATTTTTTTGAGTAAATCAATAATTTTTAATGACTTTCTCATCAATTAAATCCAAAAAGTCCCCTGGTTGGACCTTCTTCCATTTATGGTCGTTCACATGCAAGAGCACGTGTAGAGGATTGAGCTTCACGATCGAGTCCATTATTCCATTATAATGAAATGAGGTTTTAATAAAACTTGTAATTATAAATCGTATCAAAACTCAAAAGGAAGAATGCAATGTGGCAATACCCTTTTTGTTTGAGAGAAGAACGAGAAACGTGGTTGGGTGTTTAAAAATTCGGAATCTATTCGAGTTAATCGCGATATATTGGATCTTATTTGGTAGTCTTTCCTGCTTTTTGTCAAGTTTATCAACAACAAATTGATGAAATCCCAAACTTCAGATTTCTTTGTTGATTTTCTTTTTATCAAAATTAAATAAGTGTCTTCTGCTAATCAAAATTGTTAATCACGGTGATCGAACGATCAAGATCTGATTATCAACTAGATCAGATCATCATGACGAGTCAAAATTTAAAATTCTAGCTCAAACATTTAGAACAAAGCGTACACCCAAAAGAAGAATATTGAAAAAAAGAGTAAGCCAACGGCACCCGGGGTTCCCAGGCGGTCACCCATCCAAGTACTAACCGGGCCCAACGTTGCTTAACTTCAGTGATCGGACGAGAACTGGTGCTTTCAACGTGGTATGGCCGTTGGCATAAGCTTTGTTTCGATAATTTAATTTTAAACAACATTCAAGTATTCTAACATCAAGTATCATACCCAAATCATTTGAGCCAAATGAATAATAAAAATGAATGAACCTAATGACCATGACTTTTTCTAGTATCATATCATGCTTATAAGTATTGTATGAATTTTTGCTAAATTATGAGTATTAATGATATTAAATGACAATAATTATATGAAAAGACAATTTTACAAGTTTATTATAAATGGAATGAAGAATTTGCCTATAAATATAAATATAAACAAAGGTATATGCCAGTGAAGATGACTCGAAGAATTACAATAATTGTGATTACAAAAACATGTGTGTTCTTCTTTCCTCATTATCTCCTCTTGTTCTTGTTCTGAGTCATTGGAATAGGAAGATAAAGAGGAACAGCGGAGAGGAACGTGAAACCCTGAGCGATCCACAGGAGCAGCGCAGCCCTTAGTGGATTTCAAGTGTCCGTGAGAGTCGAAAGTGACAATCTTCGCACAAACCATTCCTTCGTCGCAGTGAACCAGGAAGGACGACGAAGGCCAAAGATGACTTTTCTCCAATGTATCACAGGAGTCGAATCTCTTCATTCTCTCTTCAACTTCATTGTTTATGGCGCTGATCTCGTCGCGAGTTCCACAAGAGTAGCAAGTTAAAGCTAAAATTCAATTTTATAAAAATCAATTTCAGACAGACACTTTAATGTTTATCTTCAATAACTTTTAATTTTGCAATAATTTTCATTATAAACAAGAGATGACAATTAATTCCGGTTACTTTTATTAATTCAAGAATAGTTAATAATAAACTTTATAATAAGTTCACTATCAATTTTAGTTAATAATACATAATAATAATTAGTATTTTAACGTACTTCCTCACCTTGAATTACATTAAAGAAAGATGAAATTAGGATGAAAAGTTTCCCAAGCAGAATAACCATTTTCTAGTAAATGACGTATGCAAATAGCCCAGTGATCTAGATTCTGATTCTTCACTGATAATTTTAGATGCTTCTATAAATACTACATAAGAATAAACTGTAACTTCCTATGCTATACTATAAAAAAGCAACTTGGAAAGTAGTAAATTTCACAAGTGAAATCAAATGCATTTCTGTAATTTAATCTTATATGGATCATAATATGGACTAACTTTAAGATGCAGCAGCTTGTATTTTGCAATATTAATAAAAATGGATAGGTTGGATTGAAATGTTTTTATTTAGTAACTCCAATATCTTACAATGATATGAAAAAGAAAGGAAATAGGAAATGACATAAAAAGAGTCAACTCATAAGCCAAAGATAATGTGGTACAATTCAGAACACTCCATAATGTACATTTACATCCTTAATCAGTAATAGGAATATAGCTAGATTCATTAGTTAATTCATTCATGATCATTATGTATAAGAACTATTTAATGATAGTAAATATATTTATGTATATTACAAGTTTGGTTAGGTTAGGTTAGGTTAGATTCAAAAGAACATCGCTCAAATAAATTAAGTGATTTGATAAACATACAAATATAATAATTTGAATTGTTTTTAATAAGGAGTTCTTAATTATTAATATCATATATTACACAAAGTAATAAATTGAATTGCTATTTAAATATAGAATTACAAATAACATAATTGTATTAATTAAACTAAAGGGAAATAATTAATAAATCGATCAAATATCTACTCAAATTTGTATATGTAAAAAATTCAATATAAATTAATTTATTAAATTAGTGAACAGCTAACATTGGGAATCTTTAAAGAATATATTAATGGAACAATTTAAACTTTGACCTTCGAGAAGTCAAAATTCAACACTATGAATTTATGGAACTATTAAAAATTAGCATATGAATTCTACAACAAAAACAACAAAAAAGTTCCAAAAACATTGTTCAAATTGACACAAATTGAAATGAATAAACATTATGTGATTTATCTTGTCGCCGGGGTGGACTTTGCAATTTGCTCTTTGAGCACCAAGATGCTCTGTCTTTGCTCCGGCGGCAATTTGGCAATTTGCTCCTCACTCAACTGAAGAACTTGCATGATCAAAGCTGCCTTTTCTTGGTCGGTTGCCCCTGGGCCGAAGCCAGCCATTCCAATTCCTCCGCCCAGAGCTCCAAGCGACATCCCAGCTGAGGTAGCCACAGCCGGTTCATTTCTCCTCCTTGGGTCTCTGTCCACCACGGTTCTCGGGTCTACTCGCATGTCACGATCTCGCGCATTGTCCCGCATGTCCCGATCGCCACGCTCCATTGGCCGACTTCTTGGGTCAAATCCTGCACGAATGTCAAAGTCCTGG
>VJMY01000498.1:0-55690 GCA_009869795.1 Neelides sp. FZ-2019 | reverse complement strand
TCATATAACGAGAATTGAATGTTATTTATGTAGGTAATACAAAAAGTTAAATAAACAATACTTAAGGAGCAGTTTGGAATAATATTAGCTTTATATTTCTTTTAAAAAAATTCAAAGAATAAAATGGGCATTGAAAGAAATTGATTTTGAAAAAAAGGAAATTAGAAATAATTAAGGAAATGTGTATTGAGTTTAAGGGAGAGAAAGAAAATTGAATTGAGCTTCATTCTTTTATTTTCCAACTTTCTCCTGCATCAAAAGAAAAGAAGAAGGGCTCGAAAAGTTGAGAAGAAATCCTGGTCAAATACCATTTGATGATAGAAAAAATAAGCCATCCCTTTGTTAAGGCTCGAGAAGAATAAAGAACAATTGAGAGAAAAATCCGAGAATCTCGGACAAGGAAACTGTCTATGTATAAAGTATATGAGAACAGAAAAAGCATCAAACGAACTTCTTTAACTTACATAGTACAAATACCTAATAAAGAAACGTATTTTTACTTGGAAGTAAATATAACATCTTCAAAAATTCTTTTACATCTGAGTCTTCAAGACATAATATATAAAGAATAAGAATATACTCACCTTCGTAAAATATCGTTCGGTTCATGTGTTGAGTATTCTTCTTCATCGTCCGAAAAAAATGGTCCAGATCCTTTACTTTCTCCAAGATCTATAGATTTTGAAAATTATCACTGTTAAATATTTCATTTTTAATCAAATGTGTATAAATGATAAAAGATGAAATGCAATGCACAAATTCATTATGCATTATAAAAGCGCTAATTAACTTTATAATAATAATAATAATAATAAATAGTAGGAGGATAGAGTTTACTAATACCTATTTATTATAGAGAGTGGTATAGAGATTTTGAAAAGAAGATTTGTTATTATGATGATCGAGGGAATAAATTATTAATTTCACAAACGAAATTAAAATTGGCCCATTTAAGCTTTTAAACGATCTTTGATTTATATTAATAAGGAATGAATGATAGTATGAGTGGAGGCTCATTAAAATTAAAAATGGTTTAAAGTGAATCAAATGGAACCATAAAGCGATTTAATAGAAAAATTGAATAAATAAAATGGGGATACATCAATAAACGTTTTAAAAATAGATCAATGCAAAAATGCAATGCAGCCTTTTAACCAATATTGCAAAACTTTAATTCACTAATTAAAATTTTGAAATAAGGACTTTTAAGACTAGAATATATAAAATTTTCATAAAATAGCAAACTTTTTATTCATAATTAGTATAATTAGAATCATAACCAATACAAAGATATTGGTCATCATTATAGGATCTTGAATATGGAATGGTATAAATTGCCATTTATTATGCAATTACCGAGAGAAATAAAATAATTTTGTCTATTTAGAATAGCATGTGATGAATCTTTTCCTTGGGAATTGAATGAGTTTGATTTGCATGATTTAGGACCTCGCCCCGTCTGGCAGTTTACTCAACAGTCGTTTAAAATGAAACTCAAGGTTTAACAACTTGAAGTGAAAACGAATGAATGCAAATAATCAAACAGAAAACAGATTTCTTCGTCTCTCCCTCATACAAATATTCCCATCTTGTTCAAGCTTTAGATTGGCAGACTTTTAATTAAATTATTTATTTTACAATCCATAAATACAGAGCATCAATAACCTTACACCTTCTAATATCTTTCAATGCTCACTTCAAGTTGAAAAACATCCTTTGACTAAAGGAATTATTTAATTAAACAAAAGAGAAAAGTTTTGTTTCGCTTTAAACGGTTGTCTGTACCTTTTTTCAATTCGTCGGGTCCTTCGTTCCTGCGAGGAAGAGGAAGAAAACCGTAATCCTCTGAACTAGCGGCGCTCACTCGTGGCGCTTCCTGTTAAAACACATTAATATGAATTATTATTAATTACAAATTTGTTCTATAAGCTAATTTAAATTCCTCTGATAATAACATGTAACTGTTAACTAATTGGCCCTTTTTATACATAAATGAAATTTTGTTACGTATAAATAATACCAATAACAAAAGTTTAATATGAACTCTAAATTGAATTTTATCAAGTATTTGTGTCAACATTCGGATTTGATAAGTAATGTAATAATCACAAACATTTAAGTAATTTAGATAAGAATAAAACAATTGTGTATTCTTGAAAGAAAGTGTATTCATTACTCTATTTATTTCTCTTTGTTAGTTTTGTATTCTAACAATTCAAATCATTTTACATTGTTTAAACTTTCAAAATAATAAAAAATTCCCTTTTCCAGCAGATAATGAATGCATTTGGAATTTATCAATATTAGATTTAATAGGTAAAGATGTATTCATTCAGGCGTGAGAATTTGCATACAATTGAAAATATAACGCAGTAAACAATTATATGCTTTTCGAATATTCAAAATGGAATCGATTCTCTCAAGGCTTTGTAACATCAAAAAATTTATGCTCATTTAAAGCTATCCATTCAAATAATATTCCAAATTCATGAACCAATGGTAAAAATTTTCATGAATCTTTATTATATGGTGATATACTTAACTTGATATACAAATTGATTCATTTAATTTATTAAACCCACAAGCAATTCAATTCATAAACAAAACATTAAATAGGATATTAAAAATAATCATTTAGTCCTAATGTTAAATCTAAAGAATCATTAGCTGACAGAATACAAGGTAGATACTTAAAACACATTTCCAAATATTGACCTTCAAAGCTTATATAAGTACTTATATTATATCATGATGTCAAAGCAAGTGAGCAAATTATCTATGATTAAACATCTCATTTTGAGCCTATCTGATGAATTGATCGATTGTGTACTTCTCTCAGGTTTGACTCCGGCCGAGAAGAATGATGGGAGACCAAAGAGAAAAACCCATGAGGACTATCTGTCAATTCGAAATGATTGAGGTGACAGTTTGAGGCTGACAAGATCCCCAAATGAGACTCGCCGAACGAAGAGGAGAAAAGTTCAAACTGGCTAAACGATCGTCGTCGCATTTGCCAAAGTCGTGCAAGAGGGCTCCATGCGGATTTCGTCCTCGCCGATCCCAATCTCTCAAATCGCCCCTCGAAGGTTCCCCAAATATTCCCATCCCCACCGTTGTTGGTCGAATTCCTCTCATTTTTCCTCTTAATTGTTCCGCAGATTGACCCATCATTCCCTTCGCTCCTCACTCCTCTAATGAGCCTTTTCTCTAATATGAATTCCTCTAAAATCGGCTCCATAATAATGTTGAGACTCGAGTGCTTGAGAAAACTATTGAAACAATAATTTTGGGCAAATTAGGAAAGTTCACTGGGTCGATTCTTGAGAACATTTCACCACTTGACGTAGAATTGAGTGTCTCTCGTCAAGTCATATTGATTTCCTTAAGCCGTTAGGGTCAAATGCACTCGGAACTCGCATGTATTTGATTCTTGACAAGCTCTTACGATTAGCCACATAGAGGATTCGCCCTCTTCACTTCGCACAAGAGCCACTCATTAGGAGTAACGAGCTATGTGGAAAATACTTAAGGTGTAACTGGGAGGTGCCGACATGTAAAATTTATTTTCCACTTCATCTGCCATTCCTTTACATATGGTAAGTGTCTTTGAGTCGTGAGAAGTAACACATCACTTTAGGTGAAAAAACAGGAAAGAAAGTTCAAAAGGGATACTCCATCAAAAATCTAAACCTCACTCTCTATTCACTGTTACTCAATACTTCATACATTTTGCATTTTTATAATCAAAAGCTTGTTCATAATGTACTGTGAAATTACAATACATGTTTTATTACTCATTTTTCGTATTGTTGGTTCTTTATAATTTTTATGCTAAACAGGGAATATATTTATCCAAATGTTTTGAAACTTCCACTACACTCATCTGTACACACATACAACAATACAGTTATCTTAATCGATAGAACTAATCAATATAAACACCGTTTTTATATTAAAAACGCAACTTTAATTAAAAAAAATTCAAGCTATCCAATATCTTTATTTTCAGAAATTTAAAATTATAACAATCGGTTACTTAAACAGAACAGTTAATTAAACATTAATAAAATTAACCATTTTTAGAAAATTTATTTTGTAAAAACAGTATTTCAACTTAGAATCGAGATGAAGAGATGGGGCGGAATATTAAATAGTTTGGACGAGCCGATGAGGAGTAGGGTTATTGAAATAAAGGGAAACTGGAGATGGCAAATTTGAGATATTGATTAAATAAAAAAAAGACACTAGGAATTCTATAAAAGGAAAGTGATATTGGGAATGGAGAAGCAGACGGTGATGTGAGAGCTCGTTGAAGACGACTGAAAGACCGTCATTGTTGGCTTGCTCTCACCTACGAAACGAATGTAAGCAGGGAGATGTCCCTCTGTGTGGGAGTACAACTGTGCTTCCGTCCACACACACTTACTTATCCTCACTTACATCCAACCGCATAAACACATAGCTCGAAGAGCCAACGAGGACCGACACAATATTACGCTACTAGAATAAAAGAATAGTAATACATACTTTCAATAACAGCACCGTCGCGGAATACAATCCAATTCCAAGAGAAGGAACAATGAGAATTTGCCGTGGAGGGTTCGCAGTAGCTACTTTTCCCACTCTTAAAATTCTTCCCCAATGTTCCTCACTTTACTTTATGATTTACCTCCCCACATCTCCTAAAACCTTCCCAAACAAACCAATGTAATAAAATAGACGTAATAATACTCAAGTGGAAGACTACATCTTATTGCATCTTCTTCACATAACTAAATTAGTGGGAGCAGAGGAAGGAAGGGGGTCTTGAACGGGAACGGGACTGGAGACCTTATGCCAAATGAGAAAATATGAAGTTCAAACGAGAGAGATTCGAGAACAAATCTTGAATCGCTCTTTCTTGGTCGAAGAGGATTTGAACTTCTACTATATAATATATCAATTTGAGTTCCATGTCGTCGTCGTCTCGTCTCAAAGACAAACTTCGAGAATGAGATGACGAGATGAAAGAGGAATACAAAGCATAAAAGGAAAGCTCTCGAGGCATTTACCCTAATTGTCATGGACTTGTGTTTTGATTAGAGTAGAGTAATTCTTTGTGGGAAATAAAACGACTCTTCCACTTCCACCAAATCCGGTTCATTCCTATACAACCAAGTGTATTATGCGTTTGTTCGACTCGACTTCGAGGGGCTCTATTACCAAACGATTCATTCCGCATTGTTGTGGATTGTGGAAGTGGAGGCTTTATTAAATTGTTTTTGGTTATTTTAGAAAGTAGAGATAATGTGCAAAGAAATATTAATTTTTGTCAAGCTTAATATACCCGTTTAGATATAATAATTTCTATGTAATACAAGAATTGATTAAATTGATAATATAAAGAGGAATTTGTTGGCTGCTCGGATAGTATAGGCTAGGCTTCTACATATGTGATCTCAATTCCATATCTGGAGGGAACTGAGAATACTGAATTATAATTTCTATGTTATACAAGAATTGAATAAATTGATAATATAAAGAGGAATTTGTAATGAAAATATTAAAAATACAGCCAAATAGTTTACATTTAAAAGTTTTGTAGAGAAATTTTTTTGCACAATAGCTTTACCAAACCAAATTAACTGTCTAAATATACTTACATTTTAGTTAATAGAATAAAGTAAAAAAAATTGTGACAAGACGCTTTCATAATGGTAAAAATCAAATAAATTTCAAATTAATCTCTTCTCCACGTTCTTCAACGAGATCCCATATGAGTTAAAACGTCTACGTCAGTTCTGTCTTGTATGCGTATTTGGGTATTTAGGAGTAAAGTGGATTAGGTATAGAGCGAACTATAGCTTTTTCGCAGTTTATTATGGATCAACCAAGTTGAATTATTAAAACTTTCAGAGCTGTCATTTAATCAAGTTTCATTGACGAGAGGAATGGAAATCAGAAGTGGGTGACTCCTCTTGAAACTTTGGCTCACTTGGATTCCGAGGTAAGTGATCGTTAATTATGAATGAGTGTCTCTATTAGGTTTGTTAATCGGACAAAGAGCCACTCGTCGAACTTAATTTGACGGAATGAAGGAAACATGTAAACTCTCTTTCACTTTTGACTATCTCCTCACGGTTCGGACAGCCACCATAATTCATTAAAGTAATTAATTTCAAAATTTTGAATGGGAGATTCCTTAAGTTAACAAAGTCTTAATGGCTTCCAACTTGATTAATATTCCGCCGTCGACCTCATCAATTCAAAGGAAAAATTATTATTTGCAGAAGATGAGGGAGAAGAAGCTCGAGCAAGGAATTACAAGTTTTCCTCCGAGCTCCTTCATTCTTTATTTTCCCTCGGATGAAGTTGGGAACGTCAACGTCAACCCAATTCTCAAGCTTGCAAGTTCGTTAATTCCTCCTTTGCCTCCTCACTTCTTCTTCGTTCATTAATTTTTTTAAAGTTGAACACTTCGGCTTCTGGTTCTTTCTCAAATGAGGAATCTTTCAACTTGCCCTCAAAACCTCCAAGTAGTATCATATAAAACAAATCAGCCTTCCTTGTTGAAAACTAACTACTAAAATTACTGACTTTACTTCTTCATCTGCTTTACTTGCATTATAACAAAAGCAAGTCTTCTTCAAAATGGAATGAGTCTGATTATTATCTGATTGAAGAGAATGTAGAGATGAAAGCGGGAAGGTTAAGTTCAAGTTAATTTAAAAACCATATTTAATTAATTATCTCAAAACCTCTGTAAACTCGCATGATTCCTCTTTCTTTGCCCACACACATCTACACACACAATGATCGTCGTCTTTCTCAAAGGAAGGAAAAAACTTTCAATTGACCCAATTCTCATTAATGGCTTTGGATAGAAGAGACGAGTGGGAGATATAATGAGTCATTTTCTATTTCTAATATCTTTTTAATTCGTTTTGCATTTATTCAAATACTTTCCCATTTTCATTCCTGTCTAATTGTAGAAAGATGGAAAGTGAGTTTCTTTATGTCCCATTGTACGAGAGAGTGTGATAAAAGGAAAGGGACGACATACAGGGTCGTCAAAATCTCCTTTCCGCTTTTCTGAATTTCTAGAGTGTGAATTAAGAGAGTGAAATTCAATATGGCGGAAAGAAGATATGGACGACCCTGTATATTGTTGAATTGTTTGACTCCCAGGAAAGAAATAAAAGCCAAGATTTGTGGAATAAACAAGGCTTTTGAAGAAACGAAGCTACTTGGTAAAGCTATGTACCTTCAACACAATAGGACCAAAGACTTGTATGCATACTTAAGTACATATTATTCATTATTTCAAGCCAATATAAATTCCTGAGCATGAACTCGCCGTGTTTCAAGTGTCTCAAGAGGAGAATATTTTCATTTATTTAAATGCTCTTTAGTTCACAATTCCAATCTCGGGTCCATTTGCGAGCATTGTGTTGATTCTGTATGGTGGGGCTTTTGGTAAAATCAAGCTTTCCGTCAATAACTTTTAGTTTACGAAAGGAAATGGACCAAAAGGAAATGATTTATGCAAAATCAGGCACATCTTGAATTGGGTAGAGGAGAGAACAAACTGAAGTGGTTCGTCTCTTTTGTATTGAATACCTCGGAATAAAACGAGATCCAATGAATGAGATAGAAAAATTCCTTAAATTGAACATATGAATATTCATTTCGTGCTTAAGCCCCGAATTGGCATGTAACGTACAATTAGACGAGAAATCTTAAATGTCAAAACCTGACATTTAAATAAGAAAAGTATCGAACTAGAAAATGAATGAGAAAATGGCCATCATGACTTTTTTTTATCAATACCTAAGTATATAATTTATTTTTGGAAAAAGATAATTAAATAATGAAACAAAAGTGTACCCTTGTATAGTTATTGCATATGACTTTACTTATATACCGTGATTTCTTATAGTGTGTGTATGTAACCAGTGTATAACTATAAAATATGATTAATGATAAGGTTTACAGGTTATTAATGTTTACGTATACTATTAATTATATAAATAGGGTTGGACGTTATGAATATAATTTTATAGAAAACTTACATTTTGCATTATGCCTATGTGATTATAAATATCGTTTATATTTCAAGAAGAATCAAACTTATCTAATTGTACAATCTTTAAAATTAATCCAATACAAATCTTGTTTATAATTTATTTATTTCTAACTATTAAAAAATTATAGATAATCTTTAATATAAAATATTAATTTTTAAATTAAATTAATTCTCTTACACTAAAAGTGTTTTATACTATTTTAATGACCTCATGCTTGTTTGAGGTAGTAGTATAGTTTTTTTTAATTCAATTGTATAATATATATATTATTTATTCGTTGATGTAATGAATTTAAATTGAATAAAAACCAATTCTAATTCTAAGTATATTACGATATTTTGGGATTGAAAAATTTTCACGTTTTGCAGATTGCAATAAATTTTAACTAATCGATTGGAAATGGTAATTTGGTCTTTTGACAGGTGATTCCAAGGCATGAAGCTTTGATTCAAAATGCAGATTAATTATCCTTCACCTTAGCCATTGTGATAAATAACCAGGAACATCTTTCATTTTGCATATCAGTGGGTCTTTTGACAGGTGATTCCAAGGCATGAAGCTTTGATTCAAAATGCAGATTAATTATCCTTCACCTTAGCCATTGTGATAAATAACCAGGAACATCTTTCATTTTGCATATCAGTTCTAGTATTATCCAGTATTCCAAGCAGAATCCATATATTTTCTACTAATTTACCTTCCTGCCGGGTTCGCGTATAATGAAAGTCATGATTCACATCCTATGTTATACTGAAGACAAAAACAATTCAAATGTGCAAAGTGAATCTCCTGGCGCCGCGATAATCAGGTTACAAATTCATTACAAGTTAATGGTTCAATGTGTTTGTAAGTGTGAGGGAATGAGGTGAATAATTAAAATATGAAAGGAAAGTCTATGTGCTTTTATGAAGGAACCTCGAGATTTCTTGATAAATTCCTCTTTTTCTCCATCAATGTTGACATTTATAGTTTTTACAACGAACGACGATCGAGGTTGGTGGGAGAGCGGAGCACAGCAGGCGTAATTTCCATAAATTTCCCTCTCAGCTTGACTCAATTTATGAAAACCTGGCCCCGGGTGACGGGCATTACATAATTCGGAGAAAAAGGGAGGGATTCAGTGACAATAAGACTCGGGTCTGTGTACATTACCTACTTAAGTACACACTCATTATTTTCTACTCCTGTGGCCTTTCGAGGAAATTTAATCATGAAGTTGAAGGTGGATTTGAAACAATGTTTCCTCTTCTCATTTCCCTTCCTTCCAAGACAGACAAATCTTCAATCAATACACAAATGATTAAAAATCAATGGGTCAGACATGGCTTTTCACACGCGAAAACTTTCTTCCTCCATTAAACCAGTCCAATGTGTTACTTAAATGACATTTTCCCTTGTTTTATGGAGAATTAACATGGAAGAGCATAAAGTCGACTACGCACCATAAATGTTCCACGCATCTTACCTTAACCCAACTTAATATGACTAGCTAATTGTCATAATCTCTTACATATAAATATATTGTAAAATAATCCATTTAGTCTCAAGTAAAAATATGAAATTGTAAAAAATAATTCACTATTAATTTCTTTCTGGACTATCACAAGTTTATTGCTACTGAAATTACTAAAATAATTGACCATAGCATTAAATACATATAGAAAGGAATGTCTACTTTATTTTATGGAACACCATAACTTATTCTTTTACTACCAACTTAAGCTCTTAAATAATTTTAGTACTTTTAATAATCACACCTTCTATTTCATACCTTCTGTAGTAAAAACGTATTTCATATATAAAAAAGTTTGGTAATACTCCATTATTCCGAGTTATAACATGTACGTAGCATATAAAATTGATTGTCAATGGCACTTTCACGGTTTTGATAAGAAACTTTGAAGTCTTGAGAAATATAGGTGAGTATTATATTTTGAAAGAAACTTGATAAGGGTTAAATTACTTTCTTTTTTCTCTCTGCTATTGGATCGGCGATCAAAAATGCATTGTTATTCTTGCCGGTGCCACGTGTGCCTTTGTGACTTTTTTTTTTACTTTCCCTCCATGTTCTTTTCTTAATATAGTGATTTCAAATCGATCAAATATGCGATCGAATAATCAGCTCTAAGAATTTTAATCTCTTAATGTCTGATATTCACAAGAAAAATGAGAGAAAAGTCAGCAAATGAAAAGTCGCCTTTCTTATTATTTATACATGCGAGCTATAGAAGTTTTCTTTCAAAAACTCCCTTATAAAAGATTAATCAATAAGGGTATTTCAGTATTTCCCTTTTCGAGCAACGACACCAGCTTTTGCAAAATTGGACAGTTACATATTTATAAAACCTTTCACAAAATTTATCCTCTTGGGGTGTCTGGTCTTGTTCATGTAAGAAAAATGAAAACTTGCCTTTTTATTTAATCGAGAATATTACTTTAATTTTAGTCATTCAATTCACAATAAATATTGCGGAAAACAAATCTATATTATATAGTTAGCCGTGTAATTAAATATCGAATTTGATACGTTTCTGTAATAAAAATAATGTGTAGTGAATAGCACGTATAGTAAATAGTAATTTAATGGTACTTACTACAAAAATAGTAAAATCTCCAGTTCATTTACTAATAAATAGGTTTTTGCCGTGGTTGATATTACTTTCAATCCATAGAAAGAGAGAATTGAAGGTTTGGGGAAGGCAATTAAGATAATGTGGGAAAAACATGTATTTTGGTAGCTTTACTCAACTTCATTGATTGATCTGATTAGCAAATGATAAGAATGAGAGAAACTTGGACAATTTCGTGATTCTCATTGATTTGTTTTTTTTTGATTCTAATAATATGAAAAGCTGAGTCTCATATTATTTGCTCATTCATTCAACAATTGATACGATCATCAACACAAATGTGTATGCTTCTTACACAATTGATTTACCGCAGAGTTAATTTTTATTAATAGAATTTATTGTAGTCAATTCAAAGTTATGTTGGAGAATTCATAAATATATAGGAATGTACGAGTTCCTAGCCAATTTCATACAAAGTCAAAACACCTCGTTTCAAATTTAACTTTATCGTTCTCTTTTTAGCAAAGAAATTAGGTATTTTATCATATTATACACAATCCTTACCTACTCTTAAAATACTATTTACTTTAGTCATTGTGATTACGTATAAGAAGAATTTAATAAAAATGATAAGGTATTACTAATAAACAAATGGTATTACTTTTGGTAAAATAATACTGGGAATACTATTTAATGTAAAGCTTCAAATTAAAAGGTCAATATAAAAGATAAGTTGTGTCTTATTTCTAATTCAATTATATTAAAAGCGGTTTATGAAAATACTTTCAACCATAGTCTATTAAAGTCTTTATAATTACATAATCGAAAACGATGAATAATCCTTGACGATAATTTAGATTTATAGACGTCTTCAATCTTCTCTTAACTCCGCTATATATAATTTTTCATGTCAATGCTTTTATTGTACGTATTTTTAAAAATACGAAGAAGATAAAAATGTACTCATCTATGCTGGCAATGAAATATATCAATATGGACTAATAAATGCATTTATAGATATATTGACATTATCAAATATTTCTTTTACTTTTGATACAAAAGTTTCTCAAATAAATAGCAAGTATTTATATTCTCTTTCAACGAACATAGCTAAAAGATTAACATTATAAGTTGAATGTGCAAGATTTATAAACTTGGGAGTATTGAGTTCAGAAAAAGACTCAAGACTACGATTATTTCTTCGGAAATGGGAAGTATATAGGGAACTGTATTTATTTCCCTTTAGCACGCATTCGAACCACTTTCCAAATACTTACAATTTCCCGAAACAAACGACCATGAGAAGAAAGTCTTCAAACATTCTAAATGAAAGTTTTCCAATATTTTGATTTTAAAATTTGGATTCTACATGATTCAATTTCAAGAATTATAAAATCATAGCTAAAAGATTTTATGAAAAAATTTTATATTCTCGATGTAATAAAATTCATATTCTTCATTTCATTGAGCAGTCACGTTAAAGCCCTAAACCCTAACTATAAAAATTACCATATTCTAAATTAAATGACACCTTCGGGACTTGTAATAGGAAATTTAAAATGCGTGTAAAACATGTGAAACGAAGATGTTAACATTAAAAGGCTTTTAGGAGATTTCCCCTCCGCAATCTTAATTCATAGCGTTTTCTTTGAAGCCCCTTTGATTCCATTCAGGTAATTCATTTATTTTACAATGATGGCTTTTACTTACCTAGAGCAATTTGAGTTATTAAGTCAAAATCCTTTAAAGTCGAGTCGCACAAGGTCGCTATTTATTTTCGGGAGATCACATACACATTTCTCTTCAAAGACTTTCAATTCACATGTTCACACTTGTCAAATTAGTGATGTCTTATTATTGTGAAAGATATTCCTCATTATTTCCCGCGTACCAAAAGGAGTTAATTCAATGAAAACTTTTCTCTCCTGTGGATAAGTCGAGGATGAAAATAAATAAGGGTGATTGAATTGCTTAGCCAATTGCAACTGGGAGAGAAAGGAAGAGTGCCATTGAATTTTCTGGGGTGACGCAAGGTTCGGCAGACAAATACCTTCTCTATTAATTGCATTCGCTCACAATTGATAAATACACAAAACACAACATATGTTATTTACCTTCCTTAGTCAAACAATTAATAGGTCTCATGTGATAAAAATGGTGTATTTTCCAGTCCATTGTAGCTGTTCATGTTCTATCGTTGGATTGCGGTGAAGATAGCACATGTTTTAAATGCTACTGGCCCGCTATGTATATTATATAAAGAACTCCTCACTTGTCAGAACAAAGGCTTAAATTGAGTACGAAAGAATGTATAATTGGAATATCTGATCGAAATTTAATTTCGGTTGGTTAAGAGGAAAAAACCGGAGACGGACATCTCAAAAAATGAAAGAATACACTGAGATGGAACTTGTTTTGAATGGTCTTTTGGTTCTTCGAAGCTACCTGACAAGCTTCGCTTCGTACTACCCAAGTCCAGACCTCAAATATCCAGGAATCTCATAGGAAACTTTGTATAAATTGTTTCTGGATAGATGAAATGAAAGGGAATTTCAGCAGTTGCGCGCCCTGGCCCTGGAGTTTTCCTTATGCACTAGAAAGCCTTTGCCCGGATATTCAGCCGAACGAGATATTTTTCTCCTTATGAGCCTGAAAAATGCTAGTCGAGCAAAAGGAGTTTCGCCGAGACACCGAATTCATAAGATCATCACGAGTAATTTATAAATCATGGGTTTTATATGTAGTTAAGCCTTTGAGATTATGACTATCACCTTCCATTTATATACTTTATACATTTTCTTAGGATTTCTTCTCATTGTTCGAATACACGGGGAATGCGAGAGGAAAATGCCATTTATGAATCTTTCAAATAAAAATCTTCCCATTGCTAGAGCCCATCAGTCCATAGAATGGCCCAATATCACCATCATTTTTAGTATTACAACTCGAAGAATTCCCGCGTTTCTTCCTCCTAATTAAAACTCAAGTCTAACTGAACCCGCTATGAATGTTTAAAATTTCTTTTAATTAGTTACCATCAAGTATTGCTTTAACATTGTCATAAATTGGAATGATGATTTAAATTGGAAGGAGAGAAAGCCTTGAGAAAGTTTCTAAAAACTTAAAATTCATTTCGATCTTCACTCATTCATTTAGAAATCTCTTTAAAACTAAATCTAACCAGAATATTCTTTAAAACTTATGGTGAAATGCCCTTGAATTTCTCAATATCTCATACTTTTACTACTTTTTACACTCAAGGGAAAAATTTTTGTATAATAAATATTATGCTATGAATGAGTATGACAAGACTATATACTTAGTATGTGCCATGTTAATTATAAAACACAGTTTAATACTTATTAAAGCAAGAATAAATTAAATACAATCCTTGTTTGCTCAAAAGATCTTCTCAAAGCCACGAATTTAAACATTAAAACAAAGGCTTGAAATGTTACGGCTAATTGAGCAAATTGCATTGTTTGTTAGCCTTCAATGACGATTGCATTAATACTTGATCAACCTGGAGGTTTACGTCCTTTTATAAAACCAAATATTTAAAATGTTACGGGTTTAGAGTCATTTAAATGAAATGTGAATGCATGAGTTTTCACCTCATCTAATTGAACATAGTGTAATATACGAAAGGATTCCCTTGGCCATCAGGTATAGCCTTATATAGCACATTAAGTATTAAACTTTCGTACAGCTATTGAGAAGACATTAGGATGGGAATAGCATGTGGGAAAGTAAGTCTAGCATAGTGAACCACAAAATTAGAACAATTTGCTCCCCGAGGAGCCAAGAAAAGTGGATATTGTGAATAAATTACTCTATTCGATTTTCTATAAAAAGAAAGGTGAAATATAAATGGGTGTTGAAAGTTACCAATGTGTTTGACTTCACATTTTTGAGCATCAAACGCTTCAAGTTATAACTTTATTTTATCAAATTGCAGAAAGAATATTCAATTCTAAAATTGGATTCAATTTTCATTTTTATTGTCCTCGCATGCGGAAAAAGAAATCAAAAATCAAATTCTAATCTTGACATTAAATATAAAAGGGTTTATTGGTTCCTTTATCCTCTCTCTGGCTATCTCGGTATATTAATAGTCCAAATATCTTAGTTATTGTTCTTATATTAAGCTAGCTTATAAATATAAGTATCAAATGAAACATACAGAATTAAAAAATAATTAAATTATTATTCAAGGATGTCTTTTGCAATTTTGTGCCATATAAGTCCAATTGGATTATCAAAGTAGACCAAATCAGACCAAACAAGGTTGGATTGGATTCACGAAGAATAAGTAATCTGATAATCTGGGGAAATATGAGTTGAAAAAATACAATAATTTAATAAAGCGAGCCCTCAATTTCTCAAAAGACACCTTTTCTATCTGAACTTGTTCAATTGATTACGATTGCTTTCGGCAATTTCTAATTTTTTGCTCTTTCTTCTTTTTCTTTCGTTAATCTTATCAAGTAATCACTCACTCAGTGAGTCAGACATAATAGATATTATATGCTACCTATTGTGCTCTTATTGTTACTTAGATAAAAGTTACCGACTTTATGTAAGTGCACCGCGTAATGCACAATTCCAAAAGTTTGAAAGGCTAGTTTTTTGTGCTCAAGTACAAATGCGTATGCGAATATGTGTACCAAGGATTTACTGTTGTAAGTATTATACATAGGAGAAAAAGAAATAGATTTTGGGGAAAAGGCAAGAATAGTATAGCCTCACAATAATAACACATGGACAATCAAGAAGTCTCCATGTACTGGCTAATAAATTTACTCTGTCAGACCAATACATTTTGGTACATAATGAACTACTTAATATACATTAATGCATATGGGCGCCTTGGGTAGACTCACATGGAGCATATAGGCATTACCACGTGGCCAAATAAATATACTCCGTGGTACAAATCTATAGTTGCATTGTATTTCCTATCTCGCATTTCTTCTTTTTGGATCCTCTTTCCAAGTTAAAATTTCCCTGTTTTATTATTATTTAAACTAAAAATTGATCACTGTATTTATCCTTTACCATTAATAAATTTTATTCCTGCCAATGATCTTTTATTGACCTCTAACCGTTGACCCTTCTTATCAAAAAAGCATTATAACCTCGCTATATTGCTTTACTACGTCGTTTCACTTGTTTCTTTGTTCCATTTTGTAAAAAATATATATTATAAAACCATTATTTTACTTATTTAGACAAATTAAGACAAGATAAATCATAGATTAGAAATATTTTAGGCCTCATATGGAATATTGGAATATATAAATAATAGGGGAAAATTGAGACTTTTTAAGCCATGTTAAATGTGATTAGAAAACTAAAATTGATTTAAATAATAATTAATAAAGGTTTAATAAATTAATGTACCTTGAAGTAAATTAACAATATAACTTTAAAAATTTAACTTGGAAAGTAGACGCAAAAGAAAGAAACAAGAGATAGGCAATACAACGTAGCTTTAGATATGCACCACGGTGTGCATGATAAATATTAAAACCCATATCTCATATGCTGATGTAAATTGCACCGACTTTCCCTTAACTCTCTAGATTGAAGCAAGAGCGAATTGAGCCGAGTTTCAGGCATTTCCTTTACATTGATTGATTGCGACAAAGATGTGTATGTTTTCCTTCGAAATTATCAATAATAAACTCAAACAGACCAATTTCATCAACGTCAAATTCCCATCATTTCGCTTGGCAAACGAAAAATTGAAATGATGGACGTGGGTCAATGAATATAATCCTCTATTTAGACAAGAGTCACGGAAGAATAAAAACCAAAATAACACGCGTATAAATGAAATAAAAGTAGCTTAATACCCTTAACAACTATTAATTTATAAATATATTTAAATAATAAGTACTAATTGGGTATTATAACACTTTTTTGGAAAAATGAATTGTTATAAGAATTTATAAATTTTCACTCGAGTCTATATTAATTTAATATTATTTTTAACCCTTCTCATTTCCCCCATGATCATTTTTTTCAAGAAACAAATGCAAACTACAACTAATGTAGGTATCTTATGAAATATTAATAGACTTTTTCTCCTCGATATCGATTTGAGAATGAGAAAATAAATAAAGTGGGATTTGAGAAGGAAATCCGCTTAGCCATCACTTTTATAAGCACAAAGGAAATGATCTATTCATTCTATTATCAGACGGATCAAAAATGAGTTAAGTGTCTTCAATATTTATCTTTTTCTCTCAACGTCATCATTTTTGCTTAAACAAATGAATAAAAAATTTTTATTCAAATCCAATATTTTCTCTCAAAATAAGAATTTTTCTGCCAAGCACATCATCGGTATGCATTTTAAATTTTAATTGAAAAGTTTTGAGAATGCAAGTTTTGGAATTAGATTAAAGAAATTCTAACTAATTGTATAACCTCCTAGTTGAAATTCCATAAATAATCTTTAATTCTCTTTTTCTTTAATGAACTAATTTTGATATTTTATTATGACATTTCTACTTAATATTGAGAAATTTTTATGCATATTATTAAGTAATATATCATTGTGTTAATGGTACAAACTTAGCTTTCAACTATTTTCACATTTATCTTAGCATACTATGTTTTGAACATGGAAGACAAAGAAAGGAAAATTATATTTACCTTTTTAAATCTTCTAAGATGTTTTTGATGCTTTTGATATTCCAACACTTTTCCTTTGATGCCTTCATCTGAAAAATAAAAATAAACACATTTTAATTAAAAGGTGTAGATCACATCACATTATTAAGTTGATAATTTAGTACGATTTAGAGTATTTTGCCCTATGAAAAGTATTATTTTTTAACTAAAGAATTACAGACATATAGAGATATTTTTAATAGGCCACTGCGCATTGGATGTATCTTAAACCAAATTAAGAAATATCGCATTTTTTTAAAAAAAACTTTATTATTAAATTCTCATTAGTGCTAGAAATTGAATTGAAAATTTTTTATTTCTAACAAATTCTTTGAATGAAAACATGTTCTTTGGAATGCAGCAAGCTTCGTCTTGAAAGATTTAAGATTAAAAAAATCTTTCAGCGAACTCAATTGAAGACAAAAATTCGTCACACAAAAAATTATAAACCGTATATACAAGAAAGAAGGATACTTTTCAAAAGCAAGATTATGAACGCATTCATATTTCATAGAGATGTAAGAAAAAGTGAAAGGATATATGCGATAAACCAATAATATCCCAATGTCATAAATAAACCAAGATTTCCTTTCCTTATTACCGCATTTCTAATAAGATAACTAATAAGACACTATATAAAAATAATGATTAGGATTTTTGGTAATTGCACCCTTTTAAACATTTTTTAAATAGCTAGAGAGTATTAAATATTTCTCTATTAACTTAAATCTGAAGCATATTTATACCATTCAATAAATAGAAAAATTGAAGAATACCTGAATAATATTGACTTAATACACAAATGTATAAAATAGATGCAATATAAATTCCTTATACTTGGTACATTATTATTTAATTTGATAAAGAAGGAAGTAGGATGTATAAATTAATAAAGTTTTCTTTTATGAAAGTCAAAAGCTCGTAAATTCCGTTAAAATTGAAAATAACCAATTTTAATTATATGAGTCTTCACTATTATTAAAGAACCCCATATTGTTTTACAGATTAAAATCAAAATAAAGGTAAATAATGATTGACCCCAGGAATAAGTAATGTGACAGACGGTGAGGACCCAAGTGTGTGAGAAAGTGGTTAGGGAAGAGGAGGGTCGAGAGAAACCATAAAGGAAGGGCTTCCTTGAGATTGAGAGACATCCAAGATTTCACTCACCGAAAGATCTGGCACGAGGGTGAAGCTGAGGAGGTGCCTGAGTTCCGTGCAGAGCCAGATGAGCCATATGATTTTTCTGATGATAATGAAGACACGGGACAGCACTTTCACAAGAGTGGACTGCAAATCAAAGAACACACGTAATAAATAAAGGGTTCAAAATACACATAATTCGACCCTATATACTCCCCATGAAATTGAGCTAAAGCATAAATTGTCCTAACGGATCATTCGTTACAATTTTTATGTGATGTCTTCATTAACTTGATCTCGAATCATTTTAACCAAAAAAGCACATCCTCTTAACTTTTATATAAATATAGTAGTGTATATGGATAGATGTTTCAATTATCTACTTGAATTTATTCGTAATTGAAACCAAGAAAAAAATATTCAGAACAGGATGTATTTATTTTTATGTACGAGTAGTAATATGAAAAAGTTTAATTTTGTACACTAATCATTATAGGTGATAGCTTAGGGGCCAAGGGTGTGATTATTAATATTATGCTATTAGTTATTAGAAGGTGTAAACAATGAGAAGCTGCTCGATTATTTATCTAACAAGCAATCTTAATGAAAAATTCTCAATGATGATATAAATTATTTTTAGAAAGGTGTAGGCTTACTATTGAACTTGCTAGAAGATTTGCATAGGAGGGCTTTAGCTCTTTAACTAGCCAGGCTTTTACTGTTATTTTGATAATTTGATAAGTAATGAATTAATGAAGCAAATTCAAGAGCTACATGTACTTTTAAAGCTCACACGCATAATTATCTGAAATATTTGTACACATATTACAATTCATTACATACATTATAACATTACTAGTTTATTAGTATGATGAAGCGATAAAAGGCAAATCATATTGGCATTCGGAAATGTAAAGGAATTTGCTTGTGTAATTCAAAGAATGTCCAATGAATCTCTTTGTAAGCATCTGAACGTGTGAAAATGATTAAAATTATTAATTAATTCCATTTTGAGAGAGATTTATTTATGAAGATTATTTGTTTTAAGCATTTATTTTTATTAAGCTTAATAATAGAGAGTTAATCAATGCTCTTAGAAATGCGCTGCGCCAGACCTTCTAAACAATCATCAACAAAGCTGAATTGCAGTGCCAATTAATTAAATCAATGCGTGCTAAATTATATAATTGGCTATCGGTAATTACTAACGTAAGTAAGAACTATTTAGGATAGTAATTAGTTTAAAATTTATATATTAGGGTGTTATTAAAGGTACAAGAATAAGACTGCGAGAAGTTCATTATGATTTTTTTTAGTTTATCCTCAATCTTATAATCTCTGACAGTTATAATGTTGCATTTAGAGAGCATTTGGAGGTTCAGCGTATGTTTAAATAATTTAACTACAATTAATCATTTCTTTGTGTTGGAAAAGGTGAGAATTAAAGGCCAAAATGACTCCCTTAATAATACACTCTATAATTTACTACTCATTTCAAACAAGGATCTTGGCAGGTAAGAATTATTTATCGTTTTTCCTTGCATGATCGGAATAGAGAATTAGACCACTAAACAAAATATTTCTACTGACAATGAAATAAATGTCTTGCCGTGAATGTTTAATAACACGTACTGTTTTTGTTTGATAATGTACTACCTTTGTTCTACAAATTTTTGCATATTAGCCAACATGTGTAACGCCTATTTTAAGGATCCAATCAATAATGAACGAGTATGTAGAATATGCACAGATTTTGTGTATTATGTAGGATACATAATATTTAATATGGTATAATATATATTATACGCATTAAATGAAACATTTGAGATTTAAATTGCAAATGTTTGGTGTTTAAAAGTGATGATTAGCTTGGCGTATATATTAAAATAACCCAAGTTTGTTTCATTTTTATTTTCAACAACACGAATAAAAGAAACGAAATGTATAGCTTGAGTAGCAAAGGAAGGAACGCCCTTATTCGATCAGTATATATTATATGAGGTACTTTATTAAATTTGCTATGCTGGTTGTATGTTATTTTGTGATTTGCTAGTTAATGGCTTTTTCTGTCGACACACCTTAAAGAGCTCGTTCAAAAATAAATCAAACATCTAAATGCCTAAATCAACTCATATTCAAACCAACTTAGCAAATTTCATTTCGCGAATGTCTAGCGTCTCGCCGCTCGTTAGGTCTCTATAGTGGAAACGAGTTCAGAACTACCTCGTCAAATTTCATATCAACTCTTAAATTTATTCATAAATCTTAAATTAAAGATCGTCAGTCACTCATTATTAGTTCATTAAGGAAGGTTTTTGTATTAAAGATCTTGATATTTTGTGCTTTGATCTATCAAGTGTGGTTAGGATGCAAGATGTAAATATGCCAATTATTGTGATTATATATTATTTTATGAAATTCAATATGATATACCTACTTAAGTACAATATAGGAGAAATACTAATAAAACAAGGTATGTTTGTTTGCCTTGTAAATATATCATTATGTTTCAGAACTCGATAATATATTTTTTATCCAAAGATTTAAATTGAGAAGTTTTTCATCTTTGTAAAAATAATAAATTAAAATTCCAAGTTTGCGTGATAATTAAAAATCTCATTAAGTGGTTAAGTTGAAAGAATCCTTAAAAATCTCACCTCTAATGCATTGTTTTTTCTGCTTGCGTCGCAAAGTTCTGTTTGATTGAATGAACGTGTCAATTGGAAGATCGCCATTAAATTCATTTATCGTCAAATAATCAAATTGGTTAAAACTCTCCTCCATATTTGAATGATAATTAAGAATGAATCCGTGAATTAATTTATCTTTATGTCGTTAATTTAATTAGGTCACTAATCACTTAACTATGCTTCGACGTTTGCCAAATAAAAGTTAATTATATTTAATTAGTTGAAAAATCCCTTGTGAATTTAATTCTTGACTTGACGCGTTCACTTCTCACTCGCTGTATCTTTGTGTAAAAGCGATTTGGTTATTTATTACACTATATAGACCCAAACTTCATTTAATGTTCTGCCCAATGAAGCATGGGCATAAATAATAGAAGGAATAAAACTTAAATTTAATTCAAATTAGATCGGAGAGATAGGACGAGGTCTGTGTAGTAATAAATAAATCACTGGATTCATTAGATTTTACAAGGATTGTGGAAAGAGATCTTGCCCTGAGCTCAAATGAGAAAGATCTAGTATCTTTCGTCTTGAGAGTTTTGTTAGAATCAGGAAGTTGTCTCAGTCAGTTCTTGCTCATTTCCGATGAATAGTCATTAGAATTACATTGTATTTTGTTCTGCTTTGCTTTGTTTAGAATCAGACTTTTAAGTTGAAAAAAATAAATCCTTCGATGGAGTTCCAAACATGAAGAACCAAATGTAAAGTTTGAACGAGAGAAGTCAACGTCACCTTAGGCATGAATTGTCTTTTGTTTATTTTCCTTCCCATTCTAAAAACTTGAATGGAAAACTCACTAACCATTATTTTCCTCTTTTAATTCACGAGGAACCTTTAACGACTTCCATTTCAAACAAGGGCTCATTTATCCTTTTTGTAGTATGCGCAATTGTCTTTCTTGAGGAAGAAAATTCCACAAATTCATTACGTTTGGCTCGTGTGAATTACTCGAAAGCATTATCTAGATACTCTAGATTGATTGAATTAAGTCAAACTGCTATTTGCTATTAAAACAATAAATGATTAGCATTCTTATTAATGAATTAAAATTAGTGAATGGATCCCGGAGTTGAATGCAAAAAGTCAACCCCGGGGTTCACAATTCCGGGGTTGAAATTCTAAATTTTTAAGCACTTTTTAATGAAAAATGTATTGAAAAAGTATGTTTTTTGTAAAAATTGATATCAAATATATAAATCTATTAAGAATAGAGTTGGGCCTCTTAAATTTGAAGCATTTTATGCTAAAAAGTTTTGTTGGCTTAAATCCTCTCATTGTAAGGATTTAAAATTATTTAAAATGGTGAAATTCTTCAGAGATTGAGGCTCTGAACATCAAATGAAATGAGTTTTATTCATCTTTTTAGGATAAAATGAGTATACTTTTATCAAAAGACTATAATATATGTATATTATGGAAGAAGCTGAGAAAAAATTTATCCGCGGTTGGATCCTCCGGGGTTGATCGGGGGTAAAAACCCCGGGGTTGAAACTTTTCGGGGTTTTACATTCACTAATTAAAAGGTAGCTAAAATATTTGATAATATATTTTCGTTTAAATAATCAAAAAACCTCATTTTCTTATATTAAACCCTATTTAGTTTATAGCAAAAGTTTGCTAAAAATTACAGCTTACGTGTTCTTTATGCAAAAAAATGCTAAAATTTGCAAACTTCCTACACACCATCCTACATGCACTTTCCAAGTGTATTTATGTTATAAGGTTTGGTTGCAATAATAAGCACTTTCAATTTATGTTCATTAAATAATACGTAGGATATAAGGCTTGAAGGGAAGTTTATACAAATATTCAAAATGATAATTATCTTTTGCCAAAAGTATCTTCCTAACAAATAAACGCCTCTAATATATCTCTAATTCTACATTTATATATCCACTCTTAACATCAATCAGTTAGATCCCTATCAGTCTTTTGCATAAAATTGTACAGGTTTTATAATAGAGTGTGCGTTATGGTTTATGTCGTTCAAGATCCACTTACTTATATTGGAAAGGTAAGTTTTTTCGCAAATACAAAAGTTCCTTGTTTGAATTTCCTCATAAATGCAGGAAAGCGGAGAAATGTATATTAAATCAGCCCAAAAGTAAATGTAAATGGCCCAGTATTTGATTTCGTGCATATCCAAGTTGTAATCCTATTAGCTCTTGGAAACCAAGCGAGATAAATGAGAGTACAATTCCTTCTACGTGTAGGTGTAGAAAGAAAGTTTTTCCACTCGAAGGTCTATTATCGTTGTTCTTCACATGCATCTTCCGAGTCTTCCACCCATCCATCATTAATAAAAATCAATCATCATAATAACAGATGATCATAAAATTCATAATGGGCTGTTGTGGGCCCTCGGTTCCTCCACACCCACTTGAGGCCCAAATATGCATACAGAGCAGCCAAGTCAGAGTTCACTATGCTAGGAGAAGATATGGGTAATTCACCCTTTTTTATTTCTTTTCCCCTCTCTTTATAGTTTACTAGTTAGTAAGTAATCACACAGGAAAGAGAAATGCGAAGATTTGAGCGAACTGTGACAGATTAGCTTTGTGCCTTTGCCAAAAGTAAAAGTTATTTGGGTTAAGCTAATAGAAGATCAAAGATACAAACACGCTGAGAGAAGGGTGGTCGCCTCACCCGCACGACATTCAACCTTTTATAATTCCTCCACTCGCATTCCGCAGTTTCCTTTTTCACCTCTGGCTATGGGATGAAAAAGGCGGCGGTGAATTAACTTTTGAGTGCCTCATCTTTCCTGGGAATCCGATTCAAATGCTCTCTTGGATCATTAGCATGAGAAAATGACCTTTAAGTTGGCCTACTCAACATAAGAAAATCAACACTCTCAAGAAGAGTTTCACTTTTCCAAATGCAATTATGACAAAAATAGCCATTAAGATGAACCTTGTCCTTATTAGTAAGGAGTTTGAAATTGAAGGTTTGCATTGAAATTTCCTTCTCATTCCAGATGCGAGTTTGAATTTCGAATGATATTATTTATTAAAGAGGATTGAAGACGCCTGATGAGCCTTTGATCTAAAGATGGTAAACAAATTAACCATTTCTCGAAATTAAGCTAATATGCTTTTAGTAGGGGCCAAGTAGTATAAGTGCATTGTTAATGAAAATTTCATTTTCATGATATTAGTGACGAAGCAGTATAAAAGCTTTTGTCATTACAAACTCGTTAATCTCAAATGAAAAATCGTGGTTCTTCAATAGCTTTGTCCAAATGAATTTTCTTAATCATTTGTCATTAGGAGTAAAAGTTCATTTTTAATTCAAAATAAATTATGCATGCAAATTAAAGTGTTCATTTTTTTCAAATATTTAATTATCTGGGTCCAATTAATTAAATGAAATCAATAATTTTCCAAACATGTTTAGATATTTGGACAAATGTTCTCAATAAAAATTAAAGTAATAAAATATTCGAGTGAACAAATCAATTTACATGAGCCAAAAATCATTAGAGCATTCAATCCGATTCAAAAACTCAAATTGGATTTATGCACTGGTATACAGAAGCGAGGTGGGAAGAAGGAAGTGCGTTGAACCTGAATGTGTAAATCGTAAGTATTCTAGATAAAATTGCCATTTCATGTCATGGCTCACAAGTCCTTTATACTCATAGAAATCGTCTTGATGAACCTGGTCTCTTATGCTTATGAAAGGAGTCGCTTGGAGGTTTAGGACATGAGTTAATTTGGAAGGAAGAGACGGAAGTGAGTTTGAGTGAGAAGGATTCATACCTGGTGCTAAGGTGAGGGACCTTTGTCGTCTCAAGGAGTCCTGTGGAACCCAAGGCACATACATCTCGTCTCTCATCACGTACCAATAACCCTGTAATTTCATACTCAAATTACCACGAGTCCATGTCTTTAAATAAGAGCATCGCATCCCAAATCTTCGTCTTACACCCTTCTTCACCATCTAATCCCCCAATCTAGTATAGCCTTATTCCCCTTCAATGATCTTAAATTATATCATTTTGAACGTCAGGTCCTGAGTCTTGAACGATCTTCTCTTCATCTCAGCTGAAGCTCTCTTTCCACGCTTAATGGCTTAGCGGAAAAAGTATTTTATCTCATCTTCTTACAATCACTATTATTAGAAGATTCTAACTTCAGAGAATCTTCAGAGAATCATCCGAGTCCGAAAATAAAGATATTGTTATTACACGGACAAACTTGTAATTAAGAATATACCGTCTCGTACTAATTATACAGTTACAAATAAAATCTTAAACTTAATTTGCGCTATCATTACGCTTTTATTACTCACATGCATAATAGATAAATAACTAAGAAATTGTTCTTAAGATTATATAATTGTTTTTAATGTAACAGATTTTTCAACTTTATATTCTGAATTAAAAAATTACAACGAAAACACGTAATATAATACAAACTATCGAGTTACAATAATAGATTAATTTTACAAGCTGATGCGCATAATAAATTTATAATGTATACGCAGAGATTTCTTAAAAATTAATTACCAACAAAACGCAATTATTTCTTATTGAGAACATAGCTAAAAATCGATTAAATATCACTATTCAATATAATCTTACTTTTTTGGGAAGATTATATTTCAAAAATTGCCATTAACAAATAGCTTCATAATTTTTGATTTCACTGCCATCACAAAATTAACATTTTAATCATATTATGAACACGATATTGAATCAATAATGATAAAATCACAAAAATACCCCACTAAAGTAAGAAAAGGCATATAAATATGTATATGCATTTTATTTTTTATATTGCAAGTAAGGGTTATTGAAAAGTGTAATATCTTAAATAGAAGAACCTCATTTTCAGGTACTTCAGGTATCAATGTAATAGCATTAAACAGATTTTTATACAAATTACTCTTGACAGTCAATTTGCATTAAAATGTGAATAGGAAATTGGCTCGCATAATATAGAATTTTCTCTAGAGCCTTAACTTACATTTCCAGATTGAAGGGTGAAAGTCGAATCGTTTAGAAGCGAGATAAATACTTCAATCATTTTCCATTGTGGACTGAAGACTTAATCTATGGTTCTCTGGGGAGGGCAGGAATCCTTGGCCGATATTTTTTACGAAGAAGGAACGAAATGATCTCCTCTTGTGTTAGAACATTACTTAAACTCACAAAGGTACTTTGGGAATCCTTGGAAAATCTTGTAAGTCACCAGAGACCAATTTCCAACGAGGCTCCCTTTTTTCAAATTAGGAAGCGACCGAAGGGAAAATCCGGTTTTTATGAAGTTCCTTTTATCCAACTTCCTCCTCTCTCCTCATCTTTACTTTTACGATTTTGCATAAATTAGGTTGTCCTGTGGTGCCAGAGGAGCGCGGCTATCTGATGCACAATCCCCATCATACCCTTCCCACTACATCTTTCCTTCCTTTTCTATTACGTTAAGAGGGCAATTACTCTACCTAGGAGAATAAATGATCAACGGAGATAATGTGGAGCAACCAGGCTTTTATGAATAATATTACGGACCAAATAGTAAAAGTTTATATATAAAGGAATGGAGTTCGAGTCCCACGATTCATTTTTCATGAACCCTTTAACCCAATCTCAACCCTCAGACTTGACACATTTGGGCTCTGAGGAGAGCAGAAGGATGTGAGAGCTTCGAGAGTCTCCCCATCACCTTTCAAATCTCGTTTAGACAACCAAGAAGAAATCGTAAAAATAATGGAATTTTCGTGCCATTCCTATTCCAAATTACGGATAAAAACGAGTTCGCCATCCAAATCTTTATTGTGTAACTCGGCAAGAAATGAGAATAAAAAGTTTAAATAATAAAACTAGATAGACAGTTAACGGATTAAGGAGTATTTTCACATTCCACTTAAACTGGATGAACTCTTAGGTCTCCATTGAATAAAAAGAGTTTTTGAGTCCTTAAGTGCGTTTGGAATCAAAACGAGCGTCGTTTCAACGCGAATCAAATCCCTCATTGACTCATTGAGTGTGACATTCTCAGGGATTGACCATAAGAAACCAATAAACCCTCACAATAACATGCCTAATGGGGCCTTGAGAACATGCCTCATTTGCATAAATGGATAATAGAAAGGCCCCATTAATTTGCCTAAACAAAGAAAATGAGTTGGCTTAAGAATGCGCCGGAGGTTTGCCGGAGACTCATAAATTCACTTGGGAAGCCTCCAAGACACTCCAAGTGTTCTCCTCACTTCCTCGTTAGAACAATTTTTGGGCGTTTTTGAAGGGCCTGGATGGGAGGAAAAGGAAACTCGCGGGTTTAATTTAAAGAACGATGAGAAACTCCCATTTCATTACAATTACAATTTGCTTACATACAATAATAATACTTAATAGACATGTAATAAATATCATGGCAAATATATACTCCTGAATACCAAATGCAAAGTTCATCTTTGAACATTTAGGTAAAATAGTAATTACAATTGTAAAGAAACAAAAGGCACCGGCGTTGCTCCAAAGAAAGTCATGTATAAATACCATGCAAATTCTTCTTTTGTAATTATCATCATAAACAATGAAGGTGAAGGATAATGAAGTAATGAAAGAATATAAGGTATCCGGAATATTCTTGGCAAAGGAGGTTCAGTGAGTCAGTAAGTAAATGGAATCGGATCTCCGGTCGCTGTTCGTTACAATTGCAAAAAAGAGGATTATAAACGACGTTTGTCCCGTTAGCCGAAGGTGGGACGAGAGGTGAAGCAGTTGCTCTGTGTTCATACTTTTATACACCGAGAGAACGAGAAATTCCTCTTTGCCTCTGGCAGGCGAAGAGAAGAAGAAGAAGCATTTCCTTCCTCACACCGACTCCACTTGCCCCCTTTGTTCTCTATTGACTCTTTTGTCCTCCAACCCATTTATTATTCATTCTTCTTGAGCCATTTTACCGTACGCCTCTCACCACTGCTCTACTCACTAACTATTTATTTCCATATTCATACCCTCAAGTTCTGCTCGAGTCTCATAAGCTCATCAAATCTTAAACTATAACTATGAATTTATGAGCGCACAAATGACGATGCAATCAGAAGAAGAATTCTTGCACTTTGGAATTAAATCCTACCAAAGTTGAGTATATCTGAGTGTAATCTACCTGGTTGGGCATGTAAAGTCAAAGGCAAGGTGAAATTGAAGGAAGTGAATAAGTGACGAATCATGTTTAGCTCCTTTTTATTCACACCATTCAATTTTAAATAATTATATATCTTTGTAAAAAATTGAATTTACAGTGGGAAGATACAATGAAGTTACAAGTTGAAATGAATAATTTCCTCAATAAATATGCTTTTAACCTTCCAGTTTTAAAAAGGAGCTGAATTTGCCTACAGATTAAATGATGTTCCGGTAATTAAATGTAAATGTGGAATTGCTCCACAAGGATTCTGAGAACAAATAAATGCGAAAGAGTAATTCACTCTCTAAATACATAAATGTAAGACATACATTTAAGAAAGAGATAAAAATGCAGCAGGAACACATATTATATAGCTTTTCCTAACTAAGCGAGCCTATATTATCTCTGTATCGTTTTGTGGCTTTGAGTGTTGGAACATCTGTATAGTTTTGTTCATTAGCAAGTCAGTCACCTGACCTGGAAAAGCAAAACAGTGAATTGAGGGAAATGACTTGAAGCAAAAACGACTAATAAGCTTCTGAAGAGCTTAAATGAAACAATGAACAAATTATTATAAGATTTTCCCATATCATCTCATAAATCATTATTGGGAGAAAAGAAAAAAAGGATATAAATAGGAGGAAGCGGGGAAATTGCACATGATTAAAATGAAAGAAAGCAGAAGGGAAGTTAACAGTGATTTCATGTAATGACTTGTGTTCAAGTGGAGTCATCATAAAGTTCGTACCGTTTAAGCCCTTCAATAATAAATAGCACGATTCTGTATGTTTTAATGCATGAAAATCCTTTTCTAATAGAAAACCATACAAGAGGTAATTTACCTACTCAAGATATTTTTTCGCATTGAATTTCATAGGAAAATTCTCAAGTTGCAAATGGAAAATTGTTGACACAAAAACCCTCCTTTTCATAAATATTTCCCTTTGGAGTGCATGCACAATTGGCCGATGTGCCATATTATTGTACTGTTTCGGAAAAGTGGAGAAATATTAGAAGGTCTATGAAGAAGTGAATAATAATGAATCCGGAGATCTCATGTGGCATGCACGTATGATTTCTCATGCACTAATGGTCCATCATTACTAGAGTACGTGTTTGAAAAACAAATAAAATTTCACGAGCCAAAGGCTTCCCTTTTTCTTTGCCCAATTCCGACATGGGGCTAAAAAATGAACCACAAAAGTCTCGAGGAGTCTCGGTAATGAATAGGGGAATTGATCTGGCCCACAACGCAGTTTTGAAAGTCAATCGCTGAATTTGAAATTTGGAAAGGAACTCTTATAGTTCCACAGCAAGGTTGTACACTTCAATTTACTCCATTCATCCTCAAGAGTTTCTTGTGGACTAAGGTTGGCTCAAGGAAGAGAACAATGGCCACGAGACAACCCAATGTGTCTCTTGTAACTATTATGAATGTTAAACTAATTAAAAAAACAATTCCTATGTTTAGTCAGCTAAATTAGGTCGGTAATAAAAATGCAAACATCTCACAACAGAGAAATCTCCAATGGTTTTATATTGATGTTAACAAAAACGAAACCTCCTTCTATACTCATTGTGAGTTCTTCTCTGAAACCTTCTCACTCGGTAATAATGAGGGATTAGTTTTGCACAAGACACATTAAATTTAAGTAAAGTTGGGATTTGTATGGAATTTGAACGAACGAAACTTAATCTAGAGTGCTTATATTATAGGTATTTACTCTGAGGAATGTGACACGTAAGCAAATAAAAATGTGAGATAGATCACTGGTATATAAAAGCACAAAGCTTGATCAATTAGTTTACCTGTCTGTAATTATTCAATGTTCTACATAACGCGAAGGAAAAAAATTATGATAAAAAACGCATTCCAAATAAATCATTCAACCTTATTCATAATTGCTCGCCTTTAAATCTCCAAATTAATGTCAATAATATGGTTCATTTTTTTTATTTATTTGGACTAAAAAATACTCATTTAATATGTCAACTTTTTTTTACATTGACAACTGTAATTTAGCCAACTTTTTGCTTGAACTCATGTATGGTTTAGATGATCAGGAAATTATAGAGAATTTAAAAGTTAAGGTTGAATTAAAATCTCCTAATTGAAGAGAATAATCATATGAATCTTTAACGGCTCACGAGAATATTCCCTGCGTTATCAAGTGGATTTTAAGTGAGAGTCCCATAGACAAAAGACATTAAAGAGAAACGATTATAATGCTCATTTATTTTCTTAATTTGCCTGTCTGGTGAGGATGATCGTTGAGAATGATCAAGACAACTTTACAGTTGGTAAACAGGTGAAGTCTCACAAATTTGTATGAAAAGTCCCAATGTATTAAAAAGCAAAAAACGACTATTTAGTGCCTTCCAATGCCTACACAGGGATGGAAGAGGTGAATATTAATAAGAAGAGATGCGTGGAGAGTTGGGGTCTTCAGAACCGACTCAGCAAGATAAATGAATGAATTTATTACCCGAGCGTACCCCTAACTTATATCTAGTAATTTTATTATCGCATGGCCTCAAGTTATAATCAGGGTACACGAGCAGAGTTAATGCACCTAATATTTTCCCAGTTGAGATACAAGTCTAAGCGACGTAGGCGAGTCCATTGATTTTCATTTAGATGAACAGGAGAGAAATAACTATGTGGAGCAGAGGTTAAATCAAAGGGAAGAATACAGCATTAATGTGTCAATTCCCGTAATGCGAACCTCCCACTGACAGGATGAGCTGGATATGCTTATATGGGAAAGACACCTCGTTGAGGCACTCGAATGCAATTAGCAGGGTCTCTTACAGGTTAGAGGAGTCCCCATTTAAATATAAAACTGGATGAGGGAGGGGCGCCTGCACGAATATTCCATCCCTGACAATTTGCCAGGCTTCCTTCAATCTCGACCAAATCTTGAGTTTAGACGGAACAAAAGGTGATTCCGCGGAAATAGAAGCATCTGAGGGGAAGCGACTGGGAAATGGAAAGATGCTTAAAAAGAAATATTTGGAATTGAAGGAAGACTCGCGGAACTCAAGCCGTATGGGGGAAAAGCTGTAGAAAAGAGAAATGGCTTATATTTGCCCACGAGTTCCTCACAGTCAATTCTTTCCCTCAGGAATCCACGAACGACAAATAGAGACACACATGAAATTGGGGAGAGTGTCAGGGCCCAAATCGGATATATATTCTAACTCTGAAATAAAAGAATTGTATGAATTGAGTATAAAAAGAGGGCCAAAGGTGCCTCAGGTGAGGACGCGTGAAACATAACGGAACTTTCCTCCGAATCCCCATTGGACTGCTAAAATGTCTGGAGCTCGCTTTTAAAGAGACACATTATAGTGGTGGCTGGATGTGTCGTCGTCCGTGTGTCTCATAAATGAGAAGACATCATTATCATCCGTATAGAAATTGCCATGCCATGCATTCAGGTTCATTACAAGAATATTGGCTACACGGAGAGGAACGAGTTTCGAACCCTCGTAACGCATCTTCATTAAATACTTCTCGATTCTTGAGTCTCTAATGGAGGGGGACGTTGATGCAAATTTTAGGCCGTCCCCTTCATCTCTGTGTCATGTCGAGCAACACGTCTGGGAGTCGCTTGGCTCCGAGGGAATTAATATGAGCCGCTATATTCCGTTGAAATATACCTATGGCATATCATGTGCAGCCGGAACCTCTCGCACCTTCTTTTCCTTCCCATTGTACTTCTTGGGGGAGTCTTTCAATCTAAACGACGAGAGTGATCTTTAATTTCATCTCTATTTCTCAATTTCCAAACTCGCATGTTTGGCGTGGAAGGCTCACGACTCCCATAATATGGGAAATATACATACTTCTCTGTGCATAACCAAATGGACAGAACTTCCTCTCCCACTTATAGGCTTTAAAAACACATTGATGAATTTAGGGAACCAGTTGGGTAGGTCAGCGAGGCTCTCACACTTTATTGATAACTTGTTTCTTTCTCAAATTATAATTAAACTCATCTTCTCTAATGACAAACGAAGATGAAACAAACTTAATGAATCTGCAGTCCATTCGCTTTCTAACTTTATTTTTAAATGGCTAATCTTTCTGTGAGCTGTCGTGTCAAGACGGGTTTCTCATTTAACGCCTTATTTTCTCCTATAAGAATGGTCAAATTACCCATTGAGCTCATATTCTTAAATATATATACATAAAATGTGTGTAAAGTGCATGGGGATGTTTTTTCCCCCATCCTGATCATTCTCAGCATTTCTAACGAGGCTCTTAACTTGTAAAGAACCCTATGCATCCTCATCATATGCTCAATTTCCCTTTTGCTCGTCAGATTACAGTGAGATTAAAAGGAGAAGAATCTCCTCTGCTCCCAACTTGGAAGCCAAATTGCATTTTTCGAAAGTGATGATGAGAATAATGAGGAAATTATGATTATTTTTATATTAATTTTCTTCCTATTCACCATAATATTAAGTGAATATGGATTATGCATGGATATGGATGGCTAGATGAACTTCGTTACTGGGCGCTTGCGGTAATTATACTCATTTGCTCAATTGTGAATAAGAGTACGAAATTACATTTGAGCAATTAACTACCCAGAAGAGGAAGATCGATCGTGAACATTTAGCATAATTTTCCTCGTATTATGGTCTCATTTGCTCAGAGTGCGTAGGTTGGTCAAAAAGGATGTAATTTTGAGTTTGAAATTAAGTCGAGTTGTAATATTAATATATAATTTTGAGGTTAATTGAGCGGAATAAATTGGGGGTTGAAGGATTCAAATTAAATAAAAATGAGATCAAGTGAATTTTTCTACAGGCTCCCAAAACGGCTTTATTGTGTCGAAGGCTCCTTCTTTTTTGGCGAATTAATAAAGACAAGGAAGGAGGAACATCACGCCTTCGTTCCTCCATCAGGCTCAAAATGCTCTTTTGTGAGTCAACTCTCAACGAGTTACCATTTGTCGAATTCCTTTTACGGTGACACTCCTTCACTCACTGTTTCTGACTTCTCATTCTCGTATTTCACACCCCGGTATATTAGATGTCATTTGGTATTCAGAAGGATTTCATTTCTTAGCCATTTCATTCAGCGATGCCATTCATACAACTCCATTATTCTCGCTTAATGATGAAAACCATTCACCATACGAGATCGGGAGAGAAGCATAATTTGTTTTTTCCCATTCTGCCTTAATCAACTGTACCAAAAACGTGAATGTCAATATATGCCTCTAAGAGAATATTAATATGGCTTTGAGTTCAGTTTAAGGTAGATCATAAATCAGGGATTGAGCATAACATGATACACCTAAAATCCTACTTTACTTTAAAGTATTATTTTTCCTAAATAAGATATTAAACGTTAATGTAAATTCAGAAAAACCATTCATATTTTGGCAAGACACAGGGAAATAAAAGTGACTTGTATAATTTAAAAAAGATGTTTAGCCATTTACCCTCACTTAATCTCTTAACAGTCTCTGAATGAATGCATTCTTGGGGGAATTTAAATACTAACTGTATTTTCCTTCAAAGCTGCTTATTTTAAAGCTTTTTATGTAAACGTTGAGGCACGGATCTCTAGATACATGGAATGAGTATTTATCTTTCAGAACGATGTGTCACAAGTGTCACTTGATTCCGAACCAGATAGTGAAAGCCTGAGAATATGATTTATGTCTTCTATATTCTCTGGTATGTGCCTAAGGAGGACCCAAGGAGAGGAGATTGACGAGAAGATGAGAGAAAAGTTATTATACGTTGAATTTATAATTCATAATGTTCACATGTTCATACACAAAGTAGAATAACTCTGTACTTGTAAATTATTTTTTGAGGGAGTTTCTCCCTTTTCTTTTACTCTGATGCAAGACGACCATCATCTCTCCTTTGGCTCTACATTATATTTTATCCTCAATTTCCCATTCTTTAAGGACTTTTGCATCCAACAACACGTTCCGGTCTGCCTGTCCACTCTCAATCTCTCCTCGAGCTTTAATCTGCCATGGCTCATATACTCTAATTCTTATTAACTCCTCTCCGCCCGCATCCTGCCATAGCCAAACAAATCAAAAGCTTCAAACATTCTCATTTGACTCTATCAAGCAAGTATATGCTACAATGCCTACCTTTGAAATGAAATCTTTAAGGTTTAGGTATTGCAGAATTTTGGTTCATAAGGTATGGATAGTAATGATACCAAGTCCTGACTCGGCAATATCTCCTGACTCTCCCGATTGCTCTTGCGATCTTAAATGTGCTTAAGGATGAGATGGATGGGAGAGTCAAACGCACTTTTACAGGAGAATCATTTAATTGTTATACTTTGGTTCTGATATCGCTTTAGAAAGGATCACGTTGAGGAATCGCGTCATTATTCTCAATCCTCATTGTTAAAGATGGAAGTTATGGCATCATGTACTCTGCTAAATAGCTTCCTATGACTCCTTTGACTAACTGACAATAAGTTTCTGGTTGCTTAAAGGGTTTAGTTTAAGTAATATCATTATGGTAAGGGACTGAGCAGATTTATTTGAACATAAGGCAATTCAATTGTTTTAAGACACATAGGAAGCAATTAAAAATTTTTATAGTCAATGACGAGATTTTTTGTCGCTTAAGCCTTCTGTCTCAACTAAATAAATTGGGATTGTGAAATTGAATTTATTATGATTTGAAATGCGTGCTAAACGCTTCCCAAATGCACTAATTCAACCAAGCCCATATGGCATTGCATATGAAAATTGCAAGTAGAGTATTAAGGTAGAGTTTTAACGCTTTTAACAAGCCATAGAGTTAATCTCAACTCTCTTAAAAAGGTAATTGACGGCATTTGTTGGATAGGAAAATTCAAAAATTGGTTAAGATGCAAAATCATATACTTCCTAGTCTCATTTATACAAATGCTACAATTCTTAAAGTTTCCTTACAAACTTTTGTACCTTTGCTTCAGCCGCCTACATGCTTAATTCTTGCATTTATCGCTTCTATTTATTAATACTTTATTCATAGTGGCTTTCTTTTTAAATTTGCATGAGCTAATTGTAAATTATAATTATTCATACATTTTCCTATTTCTCAAGAGATTAGACACTCAATATAAAGCATAAGTGCTCACGGTGTAATGTGAAATTTGAACGTAAAGTAATAATTTTTACGGAAAAGTGTGCATGTACAACACAGCACGCAATCTCCGATGATTGGATATTATTTGGTATTACAACTGTCTGTGAGAATTTAAAAACTTTGCAAACTTGCATATCTAAGATTCCCAAGAAGAATTCCAACTACCAACAGTATATAAATGAAATTTAACCTTATTTATTTAATAAAAATATAATAATACCGGTGCGCGGCGTCGTGTCATAAATAACAATAATTCGTGCTCCTTCTTATTAAGGAATAACATAAAATATGTATTAAGAACTAATTATTTATCTACTACCCACATTTTTACCATATTTAGAAACTTATAAATTAGTGGCCTTTATAAATAATATTATTTTAAACTATATTCATACAACAATACAATTAGTATCAAAAACTATGAAATATCTGTATCAAAACCAAATATAGATAACAAATATTATGTTATAAAATGATTAAATAATAATAAGTAAACATAAATATAACGAGAAGAGAAATATAAGTATAAGAATTTATTCTTAAGGATCGATAATTATTCTGACAATCAAGTTCATTGTTCTGACATAAAAGAAAAGAATTTAGTCAAAATAAATAACTTACGTCCATTCGAGCTCTGGGGGTTACGACGACCGGTCGATTTCTCGGCACGTATTTTCTTTGTCTTCGAATCATTTTGTCTTTTCTTACTTGGAAATTTCAGTTGACTTTTAATCGACTAATGCGATTATGTTTGCCAAGGTTCATCGTGACTATATTTTAATAAAAGTTAACTCTCACAGTCTCACGCCGTTGTAGAGAAAAACAGCACACTGAACTCATGGGGGGTTTGTGTTGTTGATGCCTTGAAAATTCTTTGATATCAAATTACCTTGCAATCAGAACTAGTAAGTATATTTTGATCAATTTGATGTGGTAACACAACATGGCTTCTCAACAGTGTCAACTCTCAAAACCACTGTCAAAAATTTTAGTTGGAAGCCCCAACCAGGAAATATCCGATGAACCAGGGATAAACTAAAAGCCACTTTGAGGCACAAAGAGGAGTCGAACAAAAACAATGGGACATTTCGAATGCGGAGTGTGACAACGTCTCATGTGGTCTTTCTTATAAACAATGGGGCGTTGAGCTCTTCTCTGGACTTCTCGGCTTCACCTTCTTTCCCACACTCAACAATTCACCTTGTTTGTTTTTGTGGCACTTAGCCCGTATTAATTGAGCGTCTTTCCCAGTGAGGCTGCCGGTGAAGAGGAGAGGAGGAACAATGCCTCAATGGCATATGAATATCTCTGCCTTCATTCACCAACAACTTTGCCAAAATGTACCTGAGGAGAAGGCGCTCGGGGCTGTTATTAAGCCTTACACGCTCTCTGTAACATTTCTCATATCATCCTTTAAGCTTTTTGCCAAGAACTTGAGGCTTGTTTTATTTTCAAAGATTTAATCGATTAATTAATTTCTCTTACCAGTAGTAAGTTACCACTCTCAAAAATAGTACATCAGTAGTTACATTTTTATCAAGTAAATCGTCCATTTTTAAAAAAAATTAAGAATATATTGTATTTATAACAAGTATACTCATCCTTTTTATCCCAACCAAGAATAATTATTTACCAAATAAAAAAATTCGAAGTGATTTCCTTTGCACTGACACAAGATATTGGCCTGGGAGTCTAAATATTTATGACAATACTCAAATGCTCATTTCATTACAGTCATTAAAAATAAATAAATTATTAATTATTTCAAGCTTGTTTTAATTTTAATTTAAATATATTGTATAAAGAATTAATAATTAAATAATTTGCTCTTTAATTGCTTAACTTTTGTGAACTCCTAATATTTGTATTTCTCAAGGCACAAGGAATAACGTAATTTCGATATTTGAATGCGTAAGTTATGTTGGGCTAGATTGCATAGCTTTTTTGCAAGGAACGGTTGGCTCCAAATGACGATTTTAGCGGCACCTTCCAGGTAGGTTTCGAATATTCTGTAAGCCAAGTACACCTTACAGATACTGGATGATGCATGAACTGACTTGAGAATAGCGAGAGACGCCTATCTCTTTGTCTTCATCAAACGTTCCTTTGTTCATGTAATACTAACGAAACTATAATATTATTAAATTATCATGTAATTATTAAATTACAAACCTTGTTAGTCATTACTGTTTATTCTATTTGACAAAATTTAAGCTTTAATAAATACTTTTAGTTAGTCGTTAATTACAAATATTTTTTCTTTTTTATTCATTTTTATTAGACAAATCTTAAATTTTGAATAATCAATGATCAAATATATTTAATTTCAATTTTATAATTATTGCTTTATATTCATATTTATTTTGTTAACCATTCAGAGATAAAAATAAATACCCCAATTACTATACTCTTTTATATTTCATTAATTTAATTATTAGTTAAATACTTAAGTATATTGAGAAATCATGAAATATTTTTAAAAGCATTTTACTTTTACAGGAAATAAATTCAAAAAGGTATAGATAGACTTCTAGTATTTGTAATCTACAAGAAATAAAATAGACTGAAAGACGTACAAAAAGACAGAGTTTATTGAATCTTTTAATCCTTCCATTCTTAAATCAGATCATGGGCCTAGTGAAACATGAATGAATTAATTTGAATGAAGAAGTCGTGATCAGGCATTTTTTGTTATTTTTAAAATAAAGAAAGCACCCATTCTTGTGTCATGTCATTATCATTATGCATATCACATATCTCCCCTCCCTTTCAAATCATCTTATACCAATGGTTAAACAGTGAGATGAGAATTTGTTAGGCTAAACTTTGTTTGGACATTGCGTCAGAGATAAAAGGTGCAAGCATATACTTACATATCATTTGTTCAATCCGTAATACACAAGGGTGCTAGTCTAATAGTTGATGAATGATGAAATAGAAAAGATTTCACATTCCTCAACTATTCAAACAGGGGCCAATTTTCTCCTCAAATTCTTTTGTGAGCGATGGAAATATTTTCATATTTCCCCTTCGGAATGTATGAAGTCAAAATAAAAGTTTTTTTTTAACCAACCATTCAAACTAGTAAATTACTCATGTCAGTAGAAATGCAAGTATTGCATATGCTTTTTGTGTTTTAAACACGCTTCTATACATAATTTGTATTTATTTCAATTAAATATTTTTGTAAAACAAAATATTTCATTCATTTGCTGAAAAGGTAAATCGCAGAAGGCATATGGACAATAAAGCGATTCTTCTCAAGCGTCAATCATACAAGAGAATCATCCATTAGGTGCTAATGTAGCACAACTCGTTACCTATGTAGAGATCGTTAGAATAAACAGATCGAATTGGTAGTGACTGTTTAATTGATGATTGGTAATCGCCAGACTTCCTCCCTGCACGTGGCCACAGGGGTGCGCTAACCAAGCGTGGAGGTAATTAAACCCGGCTCTCCTTTTACTCAACGTGAAATTGAAATGGGGAGGAGCCGCATTACCATTAAGGAGCCTCCGATGGGGCCAAACAATGCGACGCGTAATAGTAATGTCATAAAAGGAGAACGGCGGTGAGGACCTGAACGGATCCACATATGATTGAAATTAGGGAAGAGATAAGGGTTCCGTGCTCTGGCTCAACACTCTCGTAATTGGTGTGTTTAGAAGCTCCTGCTCACTCACCACCGGCCCTCGTTGAGCTAATTACAAGGGAACATATGGCAAGGGAGCCCCCTTCTTCAATGTCAACAAGCTACCCGTTTTTATTATTACTTTTGCCTTTCCACTTCGAGATGCATGACTGATACGGAATGAGGAAGACTCTTCACAGTGCAATAAACTCCTCCTTCAACCCCTTTTACTCATAACTAAAATTCTATATTATTTTTAAGTTTTAAATTACTCAAACGGTCGTTGAATATCCATTTTATATATACTTTACCTACACACATTTTATAAATATAATATGAATTTAAGCTCCATAATATACCCGTGCCTTAAAAACAATTTATTCGGCATTCCTTGTGTTACAATTCATTTTCAGCTTATCTCAAAAACTATTACTCCTATGAGTAAAAACAAAGTGAGCATTTAATTACTTATAAATATTTCATTCTTTGATAATCACTTTTGATTAATATTTTGTAGAACTCATCATAAAGACTATTAATCCTAATAATCCTATTATGTAAATATGATTTGAATGATTGTTGGTGGAATAAAAAGGAATATTTTGGCTTTCTCGGGTTCATTCAAATCGCCTTATACAAATAATCAATAAGAAAACAAGGATAAACAAAGAAATTAGATGAATAGTGATGTAATAGGATTTAATGGATTATAAGTATGAAAGGGAGAACCGAAAATAATTTTGATCTCGGTGGTCTAAAAAAAAGGCATAATGGGTAAGATAAAAAGGTAGGAGAGATGGGACTCGTTGCGTGATCGTCTCCTTTACATCGGCTCACCATCTCTCATTTCATTTCATTAGAAGAGAGATTACAGTGTCAGCAGAAGCTAAAGGGTATTTTCCCTTTCCCTTTTCACCCTTATCATCTCATCATGAGTGGCTGGCGCCTCGGAGTTCCATCTTCGAGCCCCTTCATTTGAGTGGAAGTGGAATGAAGGGAATTCTTGGGCCGATCATAAATGATCGGGGCAGGTGCCTTCTGCAAAGTGAAGGGTCGCACAAAAATTGGAGTAAAAAAAACACTCGAAGGCTCTCCAAGGCTCATTGATGCTCTCGGGAACATGTCGCGTGTTGGATTGCTGGATTGTCCAGAGGAGACCACCAATTTTTACACGCTATTTCGCCAGAGTTGATCATCGGTTGCCCATCATGAGTCTAGACGAGTCTCCTCCCCAATTGTGCCAAAACGATTAACAAAGCATTCTCTTTTTAAACCTTGAAACTTTTTTAAATAATACTTTGATCTTTATTGTTTAGCTTTTTTGATATCTACATATTGTCTTTCTCCCCATTTCTAATTACATTATTAAATAATTATTGATAATTAATTGTGAAACATTCAAGAAAAAAGCATGAATGTCTTTCTAAGTATTCGGAGTATTCCAAATGTATGAATAAATTGATAAAAATGCGAATCATGAGCACAATCAGTATTTACATAAAGAACTCGCATGAATACGGGAATATTGTCCACAGCAATGGCTTGTTGACTCAAGAGAATCATTGAAATGGAGCCTTTATTTATTTAGCTCTTCTCCGTGTAAAATTCTGAATAGTGTGAAATGAGAAGGAGGAATGAGACTCTTTCACGAGGATCCATTAAACAGCGATTCAAAAAGGTCTTTATACTCTCAATCCCAGAGATGATGGCCCAGTTGACCTGACAAAGAATGTAAAAGAAATCCCAAGAAAAGATGTTTATGGAAGGGTGTGAATGAAGGTGTGAGAGGATCCCCCTTGATTGAATTTATCCGTGAATATGATAAGTGATAAAAATCTTGAATAATGAATTCTCGCGGTTGAAGGAAAGTGATGGGGGAGATGAGGGATGTTGAGAAATGTGGGATGGAGAAGGAGCATTCTACAGGTGGGACTTCCTTTGTACAGCTTAGACTCGGGGATGACAGGTAATTTGTCCATCAAAGTCATTATAGATAAAAGAAATTGTGAGAAGTCGAAGGGATGGCTTCCCATGAATACAACTCCCACTGTATACACACAAACTCTTTTTAAGCTCTTTTCTATTACTATGAGGGCTAAAAGATAAATGAACACGTTTGGTTCTCTCCCGGATGGCCCACGAGGATCCTCCAACGCATCAAGTGACACTTTTTCTCATTCACTCATCCACTTTCTTTCCAATTGTCTCGCCCATCATGGAAGATTCGACCAAACTAAATAAATTATCCATGTATTTCTACCCAGACCATCATGTACGCTCACTCACTTCATACAAATGCGTCCATTACTCTCAAATACAGATATATTATTGTGTACAGATTTATTGTAAAGTACAGGGTTTTCAGTATTTTATATAAAAAGGAGCTTTCGCAATTTTTCATCAAAAAGGATCTTTTGATCAAAAAGGTCCTTTTATCAAAGAAAATTTGCTTTGAAAAGAAAATTCATTAGCAGAAAAGTCAAAATGTAAAATTCTCATTCAAATAAGCAAATAAAAGGATACCATAATTGATCCTAAAGAATCCCAGACATGCTATTTATTTTTGAGACTTTTGCATATTACTTCAAAACACACACACAAACAAACAAGATGAATTGTGGAGAGACTTTGATGAAAGACTCGACATGATTAAAAAAAGGTCCAAATTGCTTCAGCCCTTGAGGTAAACCACAAGAATGAGACGATAAATCTTTGGCTAACCAGACATGTAGGAGAGTAATTGACTCAAATTGGTGTTAATAATAGGAACCTCCTCTTGGTAGAGCAACTCAATGAAAATCGATTAGGATTCATTTCCCGTCCCACATCCCAACCCTTTAATTTCCCTCAATGAGCCAACCAACGTCCCTTTAATTCACTTCAAATACCCAGAGACACGAAGTTTTTAGGATTGAAAATAAAATATAATTTTATAACGACTCTTCCTAAATAACTCTACTGTTCAAGTAGAAATATTAAATACAAAGTCTCAAGTTTTTTATATGCGGAAGAAGAGGGGAAATAAGTTTATGAGTTTCGACGCTCTCCTCCAATTCAGAGTTCTTATCTCTCTTTCGCCTCTCCCCTTCCGTTCCGTTGAAGTCGAAAAGTGGTCCGGTGAGTGTTTTTATGTACGGGAGACGAAGAGGATGAGCCCAAGTGGCATTATTCTACCTTTGATATGTTTGGTATGAAGAGATGAAATGAAAGGGCAACCTGTTTGATCTTTATCCTTTGCTCTTATCAGGAGGGTGATGGCGTTTCGACAGCGACCCACCGCCAGCCGCACTTTCCCCTTTACGTGCCACATGATGAGAGATAAGGAGTCGCGTGGCGATGTCATTTTTTTCCCTTTTGCTCTCCTGCTCATCCAAACCTCAACCGCCTTCTCCAGGTGCAACTACGCCTTTAAATCTTCATTGCTCTCATTCTCTCTCTCATGATATGGTAATGAAGGTTAGAAAATGGCTCGTAATTATGATGAGTAAAAAGTATAATAGCGCTTCATTTATTCACGTGTTTGGAACCGGAGTTCGGACAAATTCTTTTGCTTATAGACATTTCACATTCATATTTACATGAATAGTTCTTAAATTTTACATTTCTAATTTGTTATTACTTATATAAAACTTTCTTTCTTTAAGTTGAATATAAAAATGGCAATTTAAAGATGAAATTCTTCCGTGTATAACTTTTGGAATTAACCAGATGAGTACTACAAGTAGGTACTTATTCTTACATTTAATTAAAAGTTGTAAACGTAGAAATCATATTTTGTGGACAAAAAGCCTAACTTTAATGTTTTAAAGTTTAGTGTAATCACAATTAATAAATTAATTTTGTAAATTGCAATGCTCTCGTTCCTCACTTGAGTTTTTGAGCTGTTAGGAGCTCGCGAAGAGCATTAATGTACGTTTGAGCCATTTGGAGAGTTTCAAATTTTGAGAGCTTGTGATCTGAGCCGAGTGAAGGGATCACTTCACGCAATCTGTCAAACGCGTCATTCAGTCCATTCATTCTCCTCCTTTCTCTGAAATACAATAAACCTAATTCAATGAAAATTGAATCCTATAATATCGTTTATTGTAAAAATTAGAATTAAAATGTCGAATGAGATTTTCTTTAAAATGTTAAATAAAAAATGTATCTCTCAAAATAAAAGTTTCATTTGGATGATCTTAAAATTCATTAAAGTATTAAATTAATTCAACACACATCTAATTGATTAAAAAGGCTTTAAAAACGGGATGTCCAAATCTTTAAGATATGAGAAATTATTTTGACTTTTATAGTTTCTGAGTATTTTGTATATGTAAATCATAGTTGAAGCAAAATGGAAGAAATTCAAACACACCTTGCATTAGCCGCAACTCTCCGTCTTTTAACGATGGCTTGAGTCGGCGGCTTATCACTTTTCCGCCGTCCGCCCACTCCTTTCTTCCTAACTCCGTCGAGTATTTTCCCTGTGGAGGTGATGAGATTCGGCGGTTCTTCGGTGCATTGGCTCTCCACTGACTTCACCTCCTCCTCCGTCCAATATGACGTTTGGAACTGATCACTCGAGTTTTGGTCATAATAATACGCAGGTGGGTAATACTGGAACTCCTCCTTGTAACAAAGATTATGTTCGATGTTCATTGTTCCTTCTCCTAATTACTGCTCACATTCACCAGCATTTCAATCCACCACAAAAGCCAAATTAAACACCCAATATAGCTTGTCCGAGAGAGGTGTGAGAGCTCTTGACGGAGAGAGAAGAAAAAGAGAAATGATGAGTCGGAAAAGGACAAATTAAATGATTTCTCCTTTACCTCCTTCACCCTTCCGATCCACCAAGAACCCGCGTGGGTACTTTTTCAATGTATCCTTTTACCTGTGCGTACCTTATTACCACCTATGCTGCATGGGGAAGGCTTCCTCAACTCCCCCAACAAATCCATACGTTTAACGTGTAAAGAGAACCATGGAAAAGGGAACCGAGGCGTAAAAAAGTACAGATAGACTTACACAAAACTTACACTACATCCCTCCTGTGTGACTCCCTTTTTACATTCTCAACTTTTGCCCATCCATATTCAAACATGGTAGGAAGATGGATATAGAGAGACATTAGAGGATACAATAATAAGAGTTATAATAGAACAGTCGAGTATTATTGAAGGAGATACATGAATGCTTAAGATATTTGAGTTGTTGAAAAGTTTTTTTCTTTCTCGTCCGTCACCCATCCATCCATAGAGTTGAATACGGAGATCATCACTCCTCATGGTGTTCCTACCTGCCTCCTAATAGAGCCCCATTCGGACCTTCAACTGAGCCATCCTAGTTAAACAAACTCATCATTATTTGGCACAATGAAGCCATCTCCAATCAAATCTCAATTCACACTCGCTCGTCCTCATCTACTGGTTTCTTTGGACAGCCGGCTCACGTGCAAATTACTGACATTCAACTCGAGAGTGAAATCAGAAATGACTTTATTTATTCATCCCTTCAATGTCCCATCCTATTGATGGCTCAATTTGCCGTCTCTTTCTCTCCCTTCCAATCATTCTTTCATTCAATCATATTTCTGCCAAACAACAATTGCCCATCTCGAACACATGAGTTGTACTTTGATGCTCTGCCTTGCTTCTAATCTAAATCTTCTGATATTCTGTATCTTCTGGAGCTATGTATACCTTCCTCCGTAGTGGAAACCCCTTTATTATGGCATATATTGAGACCCTTTGAAAAATTCCAAGAATTTCCTATTCAAGCTCCATTTTCTATTTGGATATATTTTTCTCAAAATTGACATTCTCAAAATACAAACACTAATAATGTAATATTAGTCCAATTAGTCCAACGCTTTCAGGTATGTATACATTTTCAGATTGTGATAGCGTATAACATGTTCTACAAATGGTTATTTTCTGTTCAAGCATATATTCTCAAAATAAAATTTGATGTTTTGCCCCATCATGAATTTTGTTTCAGGCGTATTTCAATGAATATTCCACGAAATATTTAATTTAGTAGGAAGTAAATTTAATATTATTACTATTTGTTCAATTTACAATATTGAAGGAAATTTAGCTCACGCTCAATCAACTTCAATGTCTGTTGCTCTTATTTGGGGAAAAATTCTTGTATGAACTCCATGAAGGTATATAAAGTTGTGCATTCAAAAAACGTCAATTCGGTGTTTGAAGTGAAGCATAAGCATGAGCTATGTTGCTATATACATATTTAAATTGTAGTTTGAAGTTGGCATTGAACATGTGTAGGCAATCAATGGGTGGAGACTCCTAATGATCTCGTGAAGTCCGATGCCTACTTCCGAATTCTTCCCATCCAGGTGTAGGGGGAAAGGAAGAACAGAAGGTGAATATGAATGCTCGTTCTCCCTATAAGCACACACGACGTTCAGAAACAAATTATACAAAATTTTAATGAGATATTCAAAAATATTCTTTCCTATCACTTTCCCCTTAAACTTTCAAATATGAAACAAGTAATAAAAAATGACGAACCTTAAAGGCTATCTAAAGCCTATATTTAATATAAAATGTTGAGAATTCATTAAAAAGTTGTTAACATATTATTTTCAATTTCAATGAAAGTCCACTTTAGTGGACTTTATAAATAATATAGAATTACAAAAATTACAAAAATAGAATTGTAAAGGCTCTTTTATAATATTTAATTAATAATTTATTAAACAAATATTTATTACAAATATATCCTAGTTCAAAAGGTCAATCTTTTTTCATCGTGAATCATTGTAATACAAGTATTTAAATAAATAAATTAGAATTTCAATCGAAATCATAATTAAAGTTAAAATGAAAGAAAACACAAAAGAAAATTATTTTATTCAAAGTATACTATGAACAATGAATGAAGTAGGTACAATTTCTTATATAAGATGTAGATTTTGTTGAGTGTAAAGAAACAGGATTTTGCTAAGGGTCCTTGCGGGCGATTAAGAGAGAATAAGTTTGCAAATGATTTGAGCAATTAAGAAGTTTGAGAGAAAATGAACTGGGATAGGAATGGAGTATATGTGGTTTCCCACGATTCCAGACATCTGGCATGACTCTGCAGTCTCCCTTCGGATGAGTCTCCTCTACCTTGACAATGCTCAGGCTTTGCTTCTCCTGCGCCTTAAATGAAGATCGAGGATTCTTATTTCTGGTCATTTACTTGTGTAACTGCGAAGGTAATGCACTTGTTATTATTCCAAATTGTAGTGGAATACCTTCCATGTCCACATGCTGCGTTTATTGTCTTTTGGATGAGGGTCTTCCCTATTCTCTCTGCTCACCAAACCGAGAAGCTGCTTCTTCAAATTAACTCATCTTTACTTCTAAAAATACTTCCTATACCGAATATCTCCTTTGTTTTATTTAAAATTTCACGGTTTTGTTCCGCTTGTCCTACGGGATGGAAGGATTTTCAAAAGCACCTAAGCTCCTCAATTTCAAATCTCACCTTATCCGATTCCATCAAAATAATAGGAACAATTGAATTCCTTCACAAATTCTAAAAGGCCCAAACTAAAGACTATAATGTTTCACCATATTATGACATAATAGCATCTTAATTAAATTTCCTTCTTAAGAAACTCATCTAATGACTCAATGACTTCAATGCAATCATGATTTAATTTACATCCTCAAAAATGAAGCTATGATGCTGATAATTAAGTTAGAAAGAAATGAATAAATATTAACAAATAATTTTATTATAACGATTTCATCATTATTTAGATATTAAAATCATCGAGTGCAAAGGGCGATAAATGATTATTGTAATTGATGATTAAATTGTATTAATATAATTATTGATACGATATTTATTTATTATTAAACAATGATATTAAGGATGTTTAAGTTGTCATTTTGATAAAATATGATTAATTTCAAATTAACGACATGTATAACAATAGTAAGAAAAAAAATATTTTTGTGGTTAGTCAAACTTTTATGGTGTGTTGTTAGTAACTGTCAAGATTGTCAAGTAATTGTCGGAGTAATTGTCAGGCGAGTTTAAAATTAAAAAGGGAATTAAATGCAATTAACCTCTGATAACATTTAAATTTTCTGCCTACGCTCACTCGTGTGATCCCCCGTTCTTGGATCTAAATTAGAATTTGCAAATTCTCTTAAATTCTCCTCATCTTCCAAACTCGGCCTTTCTCCCGACTCCCCAGACTCTGCACTCTCTCCACTCAATTGGTCATTTGTCAATTCCGATTTCTCAACTGGAGATTCCAAGGTGTGTTCCAATGAAGGTGAGGAAACCCCGCTTTGTGGCTGCTGTTGAGCGAGGGTGCCTTGGGCGGGAACTACCACTGCTTCTTCAGGCGCCCCTGATTGGAGAGGTCTGCTTCCACTTCCAGAAACTGTCTGTGGCTGTGCTGAATTCACAACGTCCGGAACGATGGCCGGACTGTCATATCCAAATATTCCTCCGTGATAATGTCCATCTCCATGTGGGTAAACTCCTGCAGACTGGATGTAATAGCCGTTCCCTGGAGCGTAGCCTGGCCCATAGGTGTATTGAGGGTACCCTTGTCCTTCGCCATAGTATGGATGTCCTTGCTGGTATGTGCCGCCGTAGTATGGGTAGTTGTAAAGACCGGATCCGTAGTAGCCGCCATATCCGTAGCCAGGATAGCCGCCGTAGTAACTTCCGTAGCCGTAGCCGGGATATCCGTAGTATCCACCCGTGGGGGTGATCGTCCGAAGTGGAACAGTCTTATCAAGTGTCGCAGTTCGATGTGGTTGGGATCTCAATCCTGAATATAAAGAATCCAAACAATTAGTCAATAATAAAAATAGTTCGTAAAATATAAAGAAAGACATGACTTTACACAATTTTGAACATTGGAGGATTGAAAATTGAAATTTTGAAGTAATTAATGATAAATCGAAATTAATAAAGACTTACCATAAGTTACAGTTCTTGGAGGCCATTGTGAACTTGTGCTCATATGAGATCCTCTGATTGTAATTAACGGGAGTCCATTGAGAGAATTTGCTTCAGTTTTTGGTTGAGGTTCAGCAACGGATTTACCATATATGGTAATATGAAATAATTGAAAAATTAAACAAAGTAGAATAAATGAGAAATTCATGTTTGACGAATTTAACATGACTTGACAATTCGATTGATTATTTACTTGTAAGTAGAAGTTGAAGCGTCTTTTCCTTTTTATACCTCTTAAAAATAATCTCCTTATTTTGAAACTCATATTTCTAGAATTTAAAACCTCCATCTAATATAATTTGATCATCAAAACACAAAGGATACACCATATAATTTATACCTTCCTACTATTTTTGTGCCAGGAAGGTTCATGTTTTTTAATCTTTTTTGTAAATATAATTTTCTAGACCATATTTCGAGGAATGGGTTTATCCCGAGTAAGACATGTAGGTACATTCTCTGTTTATTATAATCATACAGTCATTCAATTTTAAATAGAATACATTACAAAGTTTACAAATTGATGGCTCATCATACCCCTCGGCTTAAAAAAAAGATAATTTACGTGTGTTACAATTTTAAAATTCACAATTATTAAAGTATTTATTCATAGCCTGATATATTTTATTAATAAATTTAGCCCGAATGTGGGTTTTTACCCAAACCTTTCGGCTTTCAAAGAAAAGGAATGATCATAAGCTCATCCTTGCGCATTTCTTCTAAAATGACCAGTTTTTGAAGAAAATACCATAATCTATTGAAAATTAAATCTTCAAAAACGTTGATTTCTAATATTAATTTTAGATTACAAATACTCAATTTAAAAAGGGAAGAAACAATTTAATACACAATTACACAGGATCCGGTATTTTTGATGGCTTTAAAACTCATAAAAACTCAATGATTATTTTATAATGGATGAAAATGAATGATAATTGATAATAGATGGATATATAAATAAAATATTATTCATTCACTGTTTTTGACCAAAACAAAAGCCCAAATCTTTAATAAAATAAAATAATGAAAATTACATACCCTGTTCTATACCATACATGCCCTGGATGTGTTGTCCTTGTTATATTGTAATTATTGTATAGAAAGAAAAAGATCGCTTTCAATAAAGCTTTGAGAAGTATGAGATATAATATATTGTTTAAAAACTAAATGAAGGAATTGATAATACTCTCAATTCAAACTAACGCACATTGTTAAAATGATTCTTTCGTGGTGCATTACTTGTTCTAATATTATTCACTTGAATTACTAATTACTTGATAAATGTTATTAATTTCATTAAAAATTTAGTCTATTAGAAAATTGAAAATGATTTTAAGCGAGCAACTTAAGGATTTAAAAGTTAGTATAAAAGGAGGTGGCTCACTCGTTAGCCATCGTCCTTTATTTTCACCGGATTCAAAGTTAGTTATAAAATTAATTAAAAATAATGCATGATTATTTATAATTGAATTATATATTATTTATAACTTATATAGAGTTTATTGAGTAATAATTGAGTTTAAAAAAAAAATTATTTAGGCAAATCTACATCATTGTGTCAAATGTGGTCTTGGCTTACGACACAACAAGTTGTCTTCTCTCCAAAACATTCATGATTCCAATTGGAGATTCAATTTCCAACATCAGCTTTCTGACCTCGAACGGAAATGCCAATCCAGATGTCTTGCTCATTGCCACATCCAGTGGAGAATTTCTTGAATATGACCTTAACGGAGAAAAAGTTTTAAAACGAGACAAAATTGTTTTAAAGCGGAATAATTGGTTTCCCATACTTAACATCTCCAATTCCTACTTCCATAAAACTCTCTGTCATGAATTTGTCTTTTTCTTGGGAATGACCGAAATGTCCGTTTCTCCAGCATTGTACATGGGAAAGAAGAAATCAAATCGGGAATACACCCTTGACAGACTTTGTTGTGATGTCATTTTAAATCAGCATTCAATCGGAATTGGAGGAGAAACCAAAGACGGCTTCCTTATTGTCGCTGCAATTCTGGAAGAGAATTCCCTCTTTGTTTACAATTTGGGCAATTCATTAAACAAATGGCATAAGTACGGGTCGAAAGACAGAAAACTCACATGTGTCTCCGTTCACCCTGATAAATTTGAGGTGGCAACTGGGGATGACACTGGAAGGATTATTCTATGGCAGAACATCTTTGCTCCTTCCCCAACAAAGACTGTCTATCATTGGCACACGCTTCCTGTTGCGGATTTGACATTTTCAATTGATGGTAAGTGATATTAAAATATAAAATAAAATAATATTCATTAATCATAAATGTTTCATAATTAATTCACTGGTTTATTGTATAGTTGGATTAATGATTATTTGTTCAGGTACACAAATATACAGTGGAGGTGGAGAATGTACATTGGTCAAGTGGAATTTGAATGAGTTTAAAGATAAACGGACAATTCCCCGAATGGGACTTCCTTTCAGGCATTTAGCAGTTTCATCTGGAAATTCTCTTGTGGCCATTTCTCAAGCAGATAATAGTAATTTTATTATTTTATTCACAACAATTTATTTTAAAAATAAATCTTTATTTAATGGGTTATATTTTGTTATTAGGTATTCAAATATTAGACGAGGAAAATAACACTAGGAAGTTCATCAGGAATTTAACTCAATGTTTCGTTCCTGAGAATGAAAGTCGAGTTTTTGCAAAGAGTGACGTATTCAAAGCGGGGTTACACTTTGACCCAAATACACAAACTATTTTGATGAACGGACGACCTGGACATCTTCAATGCTACTCTTTTGCTAATGACAAGCATGTCTATGATGTAAGGAATCAATTTAATTTAGTTAATTTAATTTAATGACAATAATCAATCATTTATAATTTAATAATTGTCAGCTTTTATTCGTTAATCTCAGTTGGATATTACCCAGCAAAATTACATCACAAATGAAAGATATAAAACTATTGGAAACTCTGACATTACTCACGTTAGCGTATCTAAAAGAGGGACTTGGTTGGCTACAGCTGAGAGCAGAATCCAAGACAATGAATGCACCGAGCTTAAATTGAAATTTTGGAAATACAATCGAGAAAAACAAAGGTTAAATACTTTAAATACGTCAATCTCATTTTTATTTAAATTAGTGAAAGACGTTGATAATGATTTCAATTTTAATAATTGTTTCAGGCTAATTTTGAATACATCAATTGATTGGCCACACGAGAAAGGCCTAAAAGCTTTGAGAGTTCAACCATTAGAAAACGACGATAACTCGAATTTAATTGCGGCCACAACTGGGGAAGACTACAAGTTTAAGACTTGGGGTATTTTAACCGACTCGAGCATTCATGAGAAAAGTGACTGGTGGAATTGTGAAACTTCAAATTCCTACCGTGGATTGAATTCTGGGCCTCTCGCCTTTTCCCAAGATGGAACTGTCATTTGTGTTGCATTCCGTCATATTTTGACTCTTTGGGACGTCGAGACACATTCTTTACAAGGAAGTCTCTGTCATTCTTCCTTGAAAGATTCAATCATGTAAGAATTTATTCCTATCCTCAATACATAAAATTACAATCATAGCTGAGAATTTTAATTCTTAGGAGGTTTAGTTCGGTTTTTTTGTTTATTTATTAAATAATTAATAATATTTCAATAAATTTTTAGGTTACTCGAATTTGGCCAAGATGTCTGCTCACATTTAGCTATAGCTAGCACAGAAAGTAATTTGATGGTTTGGGATCTCATCACTTTTACGCTCATCTGGTCTGTGAACTTTTGCGCTGATTCGATAGCTGTTGATCCTTTGAGCAATTTAGTTGCAGCATTTTCATCAAATCAAGATTGTAATTTGAATTTTTTATTATTTTATTTTCCTTCAATATGTAATAGAAAAAATTAAATTTACAATATTTTTTCTAGTAATTTTCTTCAAGCCTGATCGACCAGATAAATTAGCCGTTCACAAAGGCATCTCAAGATCAAAAATTATTTCTTCTATCTTTATCAGAAATCAGGATCCTTATGCACAACTCAAGTCGACACTTGTTTTTATAAATGAAACCCAGGTTAATTGATTTTGAATGAATTTATAATTTGCAATCATATTCATTATTTTTGCATGATATTTTGAGTTTTAAATTGTTTATTCAATTTATTAGGAATTTGGAGAACTCATTTCATTAAATGGCGAGAAAACGAATTTGAAGCTTAAAATTAAAAAGGATAGCAATATGGGATTAACTCCTTTTGCCGAAATGATAGCTGAAAAGACAAATAAGGAATTGAGCATGAAAAGCGAACCAATTCAACAGGCAGGATACCATGAACGGAAAGTTCTGAAAGATGTAAGTTCAATTTGCAAAAATATTTATCTTTTTGAAACAATATTATACCTGAAGTGTTCATAGAATTAAGAATATGGATCTTTTTATTTAGATTTTGGAATCATCCCCACATACGATGCCTTCATTGACTTTCTTCTCTCAGCAACTTTTGAAAAGTTTAAATGCAGTTAAGAATCCATTGGAAAAACAAAAGGATTTTGAAGAATTCGTCATTCAGTCAAATGCTACTTCAACTGCCCCAAAATCCAAGAAAGGAAAAATACAGAAGACGAAGAAAAATCTTCCTGTTGGATCTAATATTCAAAAATCATCTGAAACCACAAGCAGTGAATTAGGAGAGAAAATGGTAATCGAATTAGACATTGTATCCACTGACGCAACAACGTGGCTGACAAACATTTTAGATAATTAAAGGTTTAGTCTTTATTTTTGTTTATTATTGTAATTAAGAAATCTTTGATAGGATTTTAATTACTAAGTTATTCAAGATCAAGTATCTTTTTTCAACATAAACTTTAAATAAAATAAACTGTCTTTAAATAATAAAAATTTTCTATATTACTAATGACTATTATTCGAGACAATGACAAATGATGCATCTCATAAAAAATAAAAAATACATTTATACATATTTAGATAAATTGTAGGAATAAAGGAACACTCAGAAAATAATTTATTTGTTTTTCAATTTTACTTGTGAAATAATAACATGATATGGGCAATTAAGCACATGGAGCAGCACGGAGCAACATGGAGCCTCGTTTTTGCAGAATAGGTGAAACACAGCCGAGAAAAGTTATAAATATAGCACCAGAACAAAAATTAAATTAATATTTCGAATGGCTGTTCTTGAAAGACATTGTAATGCGGAAAATACTAAAAAGATAAAAAGATTTTTCAATTAATAACACTAATTCCTTCACAAGTTAATTTGGAATTTGTTTATTAAAATTTGAATTTCCAGGAGAAGTTGACAAGTGATAAATTGAAAATCCAAGACAGAAAAATGCTGATTCTGTTGAAATCAGAAATATCCCATTCTATTTCTTTGATATTTCCAACTGCTCTTATCTGAAAACCCAAATAACTTATTAATTATTAAAAAATTTTTAACAATCATGATCCAAAAGGCCGATAATGGCCGTTTTTAATTCAACAAGCGAGATTGGGTTTTTTGAGTAGACTGAGTTCTTGATATAACCCCAGAATAAGTTAAGAGGAGTCAAATCTGGAGATCGATTCAAGGATTTTTGATGAATCTTCATGAAATGAATGATTGAAGAAGCCAAGAGATGCGGTGTGGGAGCAAAACGTGTGATTTAATATTGCAATCACATGTTTTGTCGATCACAGGATTTGCTCCCGCGGACGATTGAAATGAATAAGTTACGAATAGTTTGAATTTTGCCTAGTCGCTTATTCACGCCAAACCATCCATTGAATTCCAGGGATGAAGAGTTATTAGATAGAGATTCGAATGAATTATGGAGCATCGTCTTATTTCATTTTACCATTTCATTAAATCTTGAGATCAGATGATCAGAAGGTTCAGAGTATTTTAGAGTAAGTCCCTTATTTTTTATATGAGATTCATTTATAAGCTTTCTTATCCTTTAGCCCAATTTCTCCCATTTTTCTATTTTATCTTTAAAGGGTCTTTTAATACCTTGGGATTCATTAAATCCCAATTGTTGCTTAAAGAAAACTGAAAATTTCTAAAAAAAACTTATAAAGTAGAACTAATAAAGTTGTGGAAATCATACCCTTTCTTTGTATGTATGCCTATCAAGAATGAGTCATTTTGTTGGCATAGGTTTAACAATATATTTTTGCTATATAAAAGCTTTGGGTAGGTTTTATATTTTTGTTAGTAAACTGAGGATGAAGGTTAAACTTGGAAAGACAAAAATATTGGTGAAACATAAGAGGGTGGAGGTTATAAACCAAGCATAAGGAAAAAATGTTATTCAAATTAAGAACGTGGATATTTATGGTTAAGATACTATCTCAAGTTAAGATAAGTTAAAAGCAGTAGATTGTGGAGAGGACAAAGGCAAAATAATATGCCTGATATTGAAAAATTTAAGATTCTAGATATTGATTTAACATTGCTAAAATTATTTAAGAAAATATGATTCATTAATTTTAAATTATAATTTCAGTGAAAAATCTAACAATAAGACAATATAAATATATTTAATGGCGTTTTAATTTCCAATTACTCTTAACTAAAAACAGTCAAGATACTAACGTTAGGCCATAATTTATTTAATCTAAATGTAAATTCAGAAAATGATATATTGTGAGTCGCGTCGTTGAGAAATATATTTCTAAAGATAAATAAAAAATATTTGATATTTTACAAAATATTACATTAAACTGGTCAATTTTAGGACGTAATTTCTAAATAATATGTGAAAATATTTGAAACACATTTATGTACAGATCCAAATACGCATATGAACAACTATGCGTTTTTGAGCTATATTACTCAAGAAGCATAAAGAATTATGCAGCCAAAATATTTAATTCTAATTTATTATATATGCACATAAACTTCACAGCCCTGCTAATTATCACGTTAAATAATATTTCCTTTAATATAAGAGGTTTATTCTTAACAAATTGATAAGGTAGATTTGGAAGATCAATAAATAATGGCATGGTAATCGAATTGTAATCGAATTAGACATTGTATCCACTGACGCAACAACGTGGCTGAATATTTTTTACTTATTTTTGTAATTAAGAAATCTTTGATGACATTGAATTATTAAGTTCTTCAAGATCAACTTTTTTTCAGCTTAGACTTTAAATAAAATAAAATGTCTTTAAATAATAAAATTGGCTATATTATTCAATGATTATTAATCGAGAGAAAATGAAAAATGGATGCATATGTATTTCATAAAAAATAAAAATGGATTTATATTTAGATGAATTGTAGAATGTAGGATGAAATGTTACTGACCCAGTGAAAATTGTAAAGATTCATTTTTTATGATTGTTTTTATTTGTGTGTGTAAATACTTATCGTTAGCTGAAAAAATACACGGCAAAATTCTTTTTGCACTTTACCGTTTTAAATATTTGTCAATATAACAATTGTTATTTGAAGTTCAATACGAGGAATTTCGAATTTTATACTAAACTATCTACTTTCTTGTAAAAATTAATTTTGAGTAACTTAAAAATTTGAGCATTGCACCTTTTTCTTTCATACTGTCATTATGTCATCTTAACACATTACGGAACAATAATGGATATCAATAAATATTAAGTTGACCCTTAATTCATTCTCCTATAATAATAATAGTACTGTACAGAGTGGT
>VJMY01000497.1:0-55942 GCA_009869795.1 Neelides sp. FZ-2019 | reverse complement strand
ACTATTAAATAAATTGAAGCAAAAGAAACAAGAACTTAGTTAAATAAATGAATAAAGTAAGGAATAAACTAGGAGCTAAATGGAAGGGACTATTCTGGTCAAAAGCTGGAAGTCGAGAGCGAGAAGTGCGATGGGTAGGAATGAGGAATCTTCGGCTCCTCTCCAGGTTCCAGGAGTGGAACTCCTGCGTGTCCAGTGAGGGGCGAGTGGGGGACTTAGCTAATGAGCCTCATTGAGGTAATTATTTGCATTGCTCCATGTGAGCTTAAACATAGTAAGGAGTGTATGGAGTATATGGAGTAATGGAGTGAGGGGATATTCGCCTCACAAAATCATTTTGAATAAAACATTTTTCATTTTTCCCTGTTGGTGGCTTGATACTAGGAATTACTACGTTAAATCTATACTTGGTGTAATGTTTAAGTACCTTGATCCAAAAACTTATTTAGGTTTATTTAAAGATTACTTTAAAACTAATACAAGGCTTAACATTAATAGATATCTGAAAGATTTAAATCCGTCAATGTCGCAAATTCCCCAAAAATTTGAACCCCGCGCATAGGGTTGTTTGATCCATAACATTCATGCATTTTCCACCATATATATTTACATTTATATTTATTTCTCCATAACGCAACCTTCATCTATTTCATCCAATAAAAATTATAATAAAATCTAAGGAATTTATATGATAAATTCCACTATGTAACGAACGTTTTGAAACGAGTTTCTCGTCTCATCACGTTTCATTACGGAGTCCCGAGCTGGCTGAAGACGACGAGAAGGAAGAAAAGAAGAGGAAAACCCAACGACAACGAAGACCCAGGACACCAAGAAGAAGACGACAGGAAGAAGAAGGTGAACCATGGAGAAGGAGAACCGGAAGAGGAGCAAAGACGACGAATATTGACTTATCCTCATATTACCAATATAGATTATTTTAGCGATGGATGCGCTGGACAATATAAAAATTTTAAAAATTTTTCAAATCTGTCGCACCATTTTGCTGATTATGGGTTATCAGCATCTTGGAATTTTTTTGCAACCTCCCATGGGAAGGGTTCAGTTGATAGCGTCACTGGTGCATTAAAATATGCAGCTCGATAACAAAGTTTACGATCTCTATTTTCAAACCACATTTTGACTCCCTATCAGTTTTATGAGTTTTCACACGAACGTTTTTTAAAGGGCTCAAAAATAAAGATTTTTTGGGTTTCTAAGGAAGAAATTGAAAAGATCTCCCAAAACTTCAATCTCGAAAATAAATTTAACTCTAATTTAACTATTCCAAAGACACGAGAAGCCCATAGGATAATTGTGGAAGGACCCACACTTTATAAATTATCTTGTGGTAAACTCCCATTAGCTATTAGAAATATTTTCTAAAATTAATAACTTTTCTAGTCATTTTTCTAGTATATTTGAGCTTTAAATAGGATAGATAGGATTAAAATGAAGTTTCGACTTTTAAATTAAAATGTAATTTGAAAATATGACAATATTATTTAATATATTATCATAATACAATTTATATAATTTAGTAATTTCAACTGTTGTTAATTATAAATATGCTAAATTAATTTTGTTCTCTTTTTAGGTGCGGGTCTAAGGGTGTCCCCTTACTGATGAGATTACGAAGATCGAAACCCGAAAAAATTCAAAATTTACAAAATCGATGTTTTTTGGCGTTTTGGCTCTTTTTAAAGTTTTTTAAATAAGAAATTTATATAATTTAATCAATTATATTAATCTGTATTTCACGTTAATATTTATATAAATAATAATTTTTTCAATATAATTACCTATTTTAATGCTTTTTGTACAACCCTGTTCATTAATTGTTAATTAATTATGCAAATAAAAAACTTCATTAGTTGAAATCCAAAATAAAAGTTTTTTAGATTCATTTTATGCTTATCTATCATATTTCATTCACAGCTAGATTTACCGAAGTGAGGTTTTTGAGATATAAAAAATTCGCATGTATTTTAGACGAGCGAGAAATTGTAATTCCCAATGTCTCATTTCACATATCTGTTAATGTTAAGCCACAAGCCTTGATAGCCATCATACCAAAACCTGTAAAGACCTTCATATTGAATTTACACCTAAATTGAAAATTGGAAAACGTCTTTTGAATTATGTTGGCTCACACTACTGGTAGTACTTTAAGGATGGCCTTATTGACAATATTAATTACCGTTCTTTTATGAATAATGTTCATAATAAACTTTTAGAATTAAGTTAATAATCTTATGTATTAATTTATACTATAATACCTACTTATTTATTTTAATGTAATATAGTGAATATACCTAATTACCTTATTGTGGGGTTTGGGTATAGCATTTTTCTTGTAAAATGATTTTATTTTGAATTGAATAAATGCACTCTAATCTAATCTAATATATGAAATCAGTATTTATCACCAATAATGATTTTATTTATATTATAGTATATTGTTATTAGGCTTTTTGGAGTATTTAATTAATTTTTTTACCAAATTTTTTAAGAGAGATGTCACTTTGGTCAATTGCAGTTTAGCCTTAAGCCTTAGCCTTTATTTTATTAATCTTTTCCAGTTTTATTTGTTTCCTATTAATCAGAATTTTTATTATTAAATAATATTAAATAATAGAAAGATTATAAAATCTAGATTAGGTAATTTTATAATATATTTAAATATCAATTTTAATTAAATATCTTTATATAATCGTTAATGTAAATAAATGTAATTTTGTCTACTTCTTTGCCCCATGAAACATTTAATATTGAAAATGCAAATATGAAGAAAAATAATAGATTCATTTTCTTTTTGATCACGAATCAATGTTGATATCAATTAAATTCTTTTTTATATTTCTTTTAATTATTATTCTTTCTGAAATATTTTAATAACATCTTATTTTATTATTATTTGCTTTAAAATAAATATTTATATTATATTAATACCTCTACTGATTGCCGAAATGATGAAAGTTATGCTCAATTTCCACGATTTATTTAACGTTTTCAATATATTTCATAGGTAAATAAAATAACTTATGAATTATCATAAGTAAATTATATATTTTATTTAATCGTCAATTTATTATCCAACAATAAATTTATTGTATTGTTAATTTATATTGCGTTCCAAATTACAATGACAATATGTTCCAATGTAATGCATAATAGATTAAATATATGCCATTAAGCCTTGAGTATTCACATCAAATAAAAGTATAATAAATCGTTTAGAATTGTATTTATAACAATATTTTAAAAACCTAAAGTACCTATAATTGAATGAAACTTCATCTGTAAAAACATGAAACTTTCCATGAGTGTTAAACTCCATTTGAAAGAATAAGTTTTCCAACAGCTCTTTAAATTAAAGAAAACCTTTAATTTTAAAAATAAAAATAAAATAAAGTATTTTAATATTATATAGAAATCAAAAAGACTAATTTTATTCGTGTAGACATCGAATGAGTTAATGTTTTCCTTTTAAATACATTTATTAGGTATTTATAAATTTTATAATTAAAGCAATATAATTATTAATACACATTAAATACCTATATCGTAATTAGAACATTAATATTCTAAATTAACTTGATCTTTCACATTGCACACACTTTACTAATAAAAAATATTTTAATTTATTGTCAAATATTTATAAAAGTAGGTTATACAGCTAAGCTATTATAGTATATATTGTATATAATACATTTAAATAGTTAATTTATAATATAATCTTGATAACATTTGTAATTAAAATAATGATTTAATTACCTAATTATCTTAAAAGCTTTATTTCATTCAGATTCTTTCTCAACTCATTTTACATCATTTTTATCATTTGTACACAAAGTGTTTCATTTTACACCCCACATTTAATTGGTTTAAATTTCTTAAATATCCAAAAGTGTATATGAGTATTTAACATTTACATAGCTATTTGTTTATAAAAATTTAATTTAATATCAATCTGTACAAATAATAATTGATAATTGATTTATTTTCCAATTATCTATAAATCATAAGAAAAAACTAAAATTATATCATAATTATATTGTAATTATAAATAAAACCGAGACTCATCATACTTTAAACTATTTTAATACGCATGAAATAGATACGAGGACTAACTAATTAACACAAATAGTTAAAATTAATACGTTTAATACACTTGACATTATTTACAAATAATAGTATTTACTATTAACATAAAAATGTGTTTATTGATAATTGAATTTTAATCCAATATTTTAACATTATTTATCAAAACGTACATTTATGAAGGAAGAATTCAAAGGAAAAAATAATGAAATTTTAATTAAATTTGTCAATACGCGTAAAATTTTCAATAAAATGAATTTCAATTCTGATGTTGTGATAAAATAGGGAAATAAGTTTCCAACGGCAGAATTGGCTCTTCAGTGGCCATCGGGACGATTCGCTTGATGAGTCTTGAAGATTCCGTTGATGGCTCAAATGACTTTTTCATTTCTTCCTTCTTTTCCTCTTCGTCCTCGACGTCTTGCATTGTTGAGTCATTACTGTCCTCTTTTGTCAACTCCTCGCCCTTTTGGCGGTTTGTTTTAAAATTAATTTTGAATTTCGAGTCCTTGAATTGTGCTAGCCCGAGGACTTGTGCAGTTTCGTGCGAACTTACTTCTTCGCTTGTCACATCAATACTTTCACTCAAGTTTTTGTCAACGACTTGATTTTCCTTTCCTGAATAAACGCTGATTTCCCTTTTGCCATTTGAACCGCCAACAATTGAACTATTTCCAGCTTGGGGCAAATTCGCGGTTTGTTCTCCATTTAAATATTCATCATCGCTGGATTTAATTTTCTTACCAATTGGTTTTTTCCTCAATGAAGGCGCCGTGACGCCACCGTTGTTTCTTCCAAATAATTTTTTGCGTCTTTCAGCCAGCGCTTTTAATCTGTCTGATGCTGAACCAGGTGGAATTCTTCTTGATGGTTTTCGATTCACAATGACATCTTTCGGAGATAAAAGGATCGTTGGTGGCAAATCATCTTCGGCTTGTTGGGGCCTTGCGCTTCTTTTAGACGCAGGTTCATCTTCATCATGAACGATTTGTTTTTTGGCTTTTTTAATCGGATTTCCAGTGGTTGAATGAATTTGGATCTTTTTCGGAACTTTGAAAACAGTCCTGGACTTAAACGGTTTTATTGAAGGTCCAGCAGTGGGCGCTGGTGACACGAGCGCAGCCGCAGAAGAAGCAAACGAAGGAGCCGTTGGGCTAAATGGCGCGGTTGGGCTGAAACCCGCTTCTTCTTCACGATAGCGACTGCTGAATCTCCCAGGTGATTCGGTCGGCTTACGAGAAATCTTCACAGAAGATTGCGTAACGATGGAAACTGACTCAACAATGTGTTCAGTAGTGGGGGATTCAGTCGTTGATGGCGTCGGTGTTGCCCGGACACGTGGCCGGGTTTTTCTCGGGATGATCACTTGTTTGGTTTTCCCGCGGGTTTTTTCAATGACTTCTTCAGCGGGTTCTTCGATTGATTGTGAGATTTTGGGTTTTGGTCTCGTCGGGCGAGTTGGGCGGGTTGGGCGACGGCGGATTATGATGTTCGGCTTTGAGGGTTTCTCTGGTCCGGTGAGCTCAACGTCGGAGCCAAAACCAGTCGTGGAATGAAGATCAGGTGGGCGAGTGGTGAAAATAATTAATTGCTTTTTCTTGTCGTCGTAATTATCCAAGTTGGGCTGAGAAGTCGGTTTCTTCCTAATTCGGGTATTTCCGGAGGTCTGGACGGGTCTCGAGTAAGGGCGCGGGATGCGAATTAATTCTGGCTCTTGATCGTCTTCTTCAACAACGGATGCTGTCGAGGAGGAAATCGGAGCTGGAGCTTCGGTAGTTCCTATTCAAATACACACATAAATTACATTTTTTAACTTCATTTTCCCTCCTCCTCCAAGGTTCAAAGTTAACTACAATTTGCTAATAATTTTTAAACTTTAACCTCCCTTATATTTTATAAAATTTAAATGGAGATCCTGAATATATTAAGTTTTAATATAAGAATATTTATATTATGAAAGTTATTGTAAAATTAATAAAAGAAATTGGATTTAATTTGGCTGAAAATTTTAACTAGTTTAAAGAAAAATTTCAAACTCAGAGGAATTCAATAATTTTATATAAGAACTATATTAAATTTATATACCTGCGATTATCTGTGATATTTAGATTTAAGTTTTAATAGGATGAAACTATCTTGTGGATGTAATATAGATAAATAATTGAGACCAAAATCATGTACTCAATTTTATATATATAGATATTATTTAAATACGCTAAAGTTTTTAAAAAGATTAGTTAGAAATGGGGGAAAGAAGTGGACGACTTTTTAACTAATTTAAATATGCTCTTTTTTAAAATGTTTTCAAAGTTGAGTAATGTTGGGCTTTTGAGATTTGTTCTATAAAGGGGTATATGATCCGACTTCGTTCCACTGTGTTAGAAGATCCCTGCATATTTATCAGTTCTCTATTAATTGAAAAAATGAAATTAAATTGGTAAAATACCTTGAATTCTAATTCTATGAGTTTGTCTCGGTCCGCTGCTGCTCGTGGTGACGGTAACCGACGGTCTCCTTGTGACTTCAATTTGATATTGGCCATTGTGGTTGTAAAGCCCAGGGATTCGATCCAACACCGTGTTGACCGGCAACAAAGGCACGGGAGCTCCGTAAGGGACGAATGGCGGGATCTCGTGGCCAGCATATAGTCCGCCTTCCTTGCTCAGCATTTTCCCGCCATATAAAGGTTTCCCGGTCTTTTTGTCCTTCGCCTTAATGACGAAAGGCGTCGTCGTTCGCGTGGTCGTGGACGTCGTTGTGGTTGAGATTTTCTTGGGTTTCCCGCGCCCTCTGAAGGTCGTCACGCCCCCTATTGAGTTGACCGTTGGAGAAAGTGGCGGGAATCTAGAAGGGTCGGGCAACGGCGTTGGGTCGCGATGAACTTTGTGTTTGGGTTTCAAGTCTTCTAAATAATCCTCGATGATTTCGTCCTCGTCGGTGTAATAAACAATTTTCTGTTTCCCCTTACCCGGGGCTATTCTCTGCCTTGGCGGGAGCTCTTGAATGTCATAATCATCATAATACTCCTGCGTGGTTTCAGGCAACAAAATAACACGTGGTCTTTCAGTTCGCGGCTTCAAAGTCGTCGTTGTCGTGGTGGTCGACGTCGACGTCGTGGTCGTGGTCGGTGGCGTCGTTGGACGGCGAATTCTCAGTCGGCGTCTTGGCGTGGTTGACGTGGTCGAGGTCGTTGCAGTTGGGTCAGGAGTTCGGGTCGTTGAGGTCGACCGAGTGAACGGCGTAATGCGCCCACGTGTCCCAGGGAACGGTGGCAATTTGCTTTTATATTCTCCCTCGGTGGTTGACGTCGGCGTGGTCGAGGTGGAAGGATTATAAGTCGTGACGATGATTGGAAGAGCCGGCGCGGGCGTGGTGGTTCGCTGGGTCGACGTTGGCGCGGGAGAGGAAATTGAATTTGAATTTGGATCCAACTCGGCAAAATACTCAGGTTGCGAAAACACATTGTTGACATTGATCGTGTTGGGGTCATTGTTTTCTGTTCGGATTCGCGTATTTCTAAAATGATCCCGTTCTGAGGAATAGTAAGGGGAAATGTCATAGTAAATTTCCTCGTCGCGATTTCCCTTCTGGCGATGTTTAGTGTCCAAGTAGAACTGATGGGGGAATTCCTGCTCTTGGCGACGATCATCCACGTAAATGTTCTCTGGAGTTCCTCTTAAGATAATCGGCGGTTGCTGTTGATTACGATTGTTGGTGTAAACATCGGGGCCGACAGCGGGTTGAATTGCATTGCTTTGGTCCGGCGGTGGGCGACGTTCGCTGCTCGGATTAATTTCTACTTTCGGTCCCTTGGACACCAGCGGGAAATTGGAAACAGAAGGGGATTGCGGGGCTAAAGAGGGCGACTGTGGAGACGGCGGGAATCTCAAAAACTCCTCATTGTGATAAAACAAATCGTCGTCTAAGACGTTTGTGGTTTGCGGGATGACTTGCGTCGGGTGAAGGCGGATTTTAGGCGTCGTTGGCGGTTTGGTCGTCCCGCGTGTTGTGGTTTTAAGCGTGGTTGTCAAAGGCCGGTTGACCAACAAGTTCGGTTCTTCGTCCCCATAGTCGACGTCTTCATACACGTACACATAAGGCTCATCTTCCTGGTTCTCACTCTCAGGTTTTAAGAAGGGGGTTGGGCGTGAAGTTGTGGATTGACTCGCGAGATTTTGCCCAACGAGGGAAGGTTTGAATAATGTCGTTTCCGTCGTGGTGCCCAAGTCGACCTGGCTGGGGCGGAAATTAGTCGGCGGTCCTTGTTGCTGCTGCCGTTGGAAATTGAGTGTTTGCTGATGGTGTTGGCCATGGCCAAAGATATTCCCATTGTTCCCGAAATGCTGCGGGAAGATTTGAACATTGTTTTGATTTCCCGGGGTTCTCGAGTCATGTGATTGGAAAAAGGAGGGAAATACAAGCGGCTGTTGTTGGGACGTTGGTTGTTGGGGCTGCGGATGGAGCGGCTGATGTCGATTATTGAAATGGCTATTTTGCGAGGCGATGATTCCGCCGTGGTGATGTTGTTGGTTCCCATTGGCCAAGAAGTTTGTCGGATGCGGACGGCCGTTGTTAAGTCGGTGATTGTTCTGCTGGAGGAATCGCTGCGTCTCTTCGGCGTTCCCCAGAGGAATATGAAACCCACGGAGGTCGTAGAGGGTTTGGGCGGCGGGTGAAAGGTCGTCGAAGTTCCTCAAGGGGCGTCTGGGATTTTGGCCTCGGCGGTGGTTGCTAAGGGGAATTCGGGATGGGCGGCCGAAGCGGCGCTCGATTTCGTACGGGTTCGGTTGGAAGGACCGGGAACTTTCCGCGTCTTCGCAACTCGCGAAACTCAAAATGGCCAAAAGGAAGAGAAGAGACGAAGTCGATAAACTCATGCCTGAAAACAAAAGCTAAATTAAATATTTGGTCCTTTTCATATTTTAATTTAATTTAATTTAATTTAATGACGTTTACTACAATTCGATAAAGTTAATTAAAAAATACTTTTATATACTTTAATACTCCCATTCATGCAATCAATTAATCACAGGTAGAGACTTTAGGCTATATTCATGACTCTGCTATAGCTAATCTATATGATTAATTTAACTTAACTAAATGAAAGAATAATAAACAAAGTTAATGAAACACAAATTCAGATATAAAGAGAAATGTGTGATGTAATGATGTTTACAACGTTATTTTATGATCTCAATGTCATTAACCTATCTTTTATAATGAACTTCTTTTTTGTCTTTTAAATAAGAGATAAATTCTTTGTGGTCTTGAGATAATACAGTTTCATTGTATAAAGTTGCTGTTCAAAGACTTGGTTTTCTTGACTTGAAAAATTTATAATTGGTGAATGGGTTTAATTATTGAGCTTAATTATTTAATAATCTTAATTAGTCAACTAAAAAATGAACTTGGGGGTTCCACGTCTTTAATTGGGAAATTGAACTTGGAGACTTTCATATGAAAATCTTTATTATTTTCCCATTGTCACGTTCTTTTCTTATCCCTTACTTATTTATAATAGTTGGTATATAAGAATGTCGTTATAAGAGATTGTCAATTTGTCATAACAGCTTGACAACAATTAGGCTATATTTCATTATTAAAAACATTGAAAAGAAAAACCTTTAAAGGATTTGGACATTTGAGTGTATTTGAACGTGTGAATTATCCAAATCCTGAGATGGCCAACATTTCATCCTTCATTGACATTCATTCACTTTGCCTTTTACTCAATCAAATCCACAATGAACATGAATATGAAAATTGAATTGCCATATTTATTACTATTGAATAAATTTAATTCCATTCTGAATAAATTAATAAATATTAAATACACAGCTTTCAGTGTCATTGTAAAGTGATTCTATGCTGATTGTCAGTTTTGCATGTTGCATTGCAAAGTTAATAAGAATTAAAATGATTTAATTTAAATCAGATATACTTGAAATGTCAAGCAGCGTCTTTATGAGCTTAAATATACAAGGAGAGAATGATTGACGTTTTTTGAATGCGAAATGTTAAAGAATGCTAAAGTTAAATGTGAATGCTTAAAAGTTAAATTAATATTTATATTAAATGTTAAGTTATGCTAAAGTAAATATGCTTTAATATTTAAAATGCATGAGTTAAAGTAAAAATCAACAGAATAATAATGATCATAAGTTAGGGATCTTGACATTTCGCACATTCTGAGTCATCGTGACGATGAAGTGTTAATTAAGTATTGAAAAAAAGAGAAACACCAGGTGGGCTTTTGGCTTCAAGATAATCATCATACAAGTTCTTTTAATGACCACCAAAACGACACATGCAGTGAAATCTCTCTTTTACACCTTTTATCACCTTGTTATTATAAACTTCAATTTGATCATTTTCGCAATTCAATTTACCTTAAATTTTTTAATGATGATAAAGAATTTGAAATTTAAATTTAACTATGTTTATTTATTTAACTATGCTTAGTAGAAATGTCGTATGCATTTTCATTGTGGCATCAATTTTATGCATTTTAAATATTTAAACCAGGATTTTATAATTTAAGTTCAATAAAAATCATTAAAGTTGATTAAGTCGTGAAAATAGGATGTGTATTTAGAAGACAATGTTTACACAATATGGCTAAATATGAGGGAATTAAATGGTGAAGATCAAAGTCAATGGGAATCGAGAGAGTGTAAAAAGATAATGTAAATATTTGATTAAACCTCAGTCAGATCTGAATGAAACAAGATTTAAAAGATGAATCGTTAAATGAAAGAGAAATGTTTGACATTTCCTATCTTTTCTTTATATAAAGTTCAAAATGAATTCCTTTTCCTTCAATTTTCCTGTCAAAAGCCGGACAATGAGAAAAGGAACGTAAACTCAATTTCACTTCTTTTATTAATACAGTCTTCAATTTCTCTCTCAATCAAGAAGCAAGAAATTTAAAAAATTTTAATTTTCGGTTAATTAACGGTTAAGAATATTATTGTCTAATTGTTAATTAAGAATAACTATTAAAACTTATAATGATATAATGTATATCTGACTAACAAACACATCTGAATGAAATACCAAACCAAGTTAAATTTTTCATGAGTATTAAAAAATGTAAAATTATTATATTATTAGTGTAAAGTCTAATATTTAAATTTAATAATAATTAAATATGAAAATCTGTGCAATGTTAAATAATAGTTAAATGCTTCCAATTCGATTTATAATTTGAATGTCGTATTTCATATAAAAGTATAAACTCATAATTAAGAAAGGTGATGAGTTTTGTGTGATATTTTAGGATTTTTCACGGTCTCTTTGTGTTTGTCCAAGTGACCCATTAAATCACACGCGTCATCCTTCCACCGCACATTCCCTTAATTCCCCTCCTTGTGCTAAAACACGTAAATTACATAGCAAATTTGGACAGAATTGAAAGCAATTTCCTGAACGTCATTCCCACATAAGCTCCTACTTATGTATGTTAGATCCATTCATACCAAAAGTATATCACATTCTGTTTTAATAAATTGAACTTGATAAACGAAAGAACTTAAGAAATGAAAAGAACTTGATAAAGTGAACCTAAATGTAAAAGTACGAGTACTCGTTTAATTCATATTAGAGTACAATTTGTAATTTAGTAATTTAGAAAATAACATTTAAAAGTTAGCAATCTTAAGAATTGTGGAAATGTTAAGAATGATGTTAAGAAAGATGGAAAAGGAAACAAGTGAGGATGATTGAACAAATTGTGTGTGTGAGAACCGCAAGAACTCGTCAGACCTTCTTGTCATTCCAACTCCATTTCATGGCACAAATCTCAAAATGCCGCAATATGCGAAGGAATATAAGGAGGAATGGGAAAGAAAGAATGTTGGAAAGAAGGTAAAAAGAAGTCGAGTGAATCCAAAAGTCGAGCAGATTTTTGTTCTCGAATTTTTTAATTCGACCTTCATGGTTTAAAAGGCATTAAAGTCTTTTAAACTCCTCGTTCTCCTCCTGAATTCCTCGACTTTTAATTCTTAAACGTTCTCATGATGTTCTTACTCTTCTTATGTTCTTAATGTGAAAATGAGACAAGTTGAAGATCCTACAGAAAGATTTAATCCTACGGGTTTCAGTTTTCGTCTCTCTTTCAAGGTTTGAAGAAGATTCTAGAGCTTTTTGAAATTTGGCTAATTTTTTGAATGATTTTGTTAGTTTTTGGATTTTGTCGGTTTTTGGGTTTTGTGAATTTTGTCAGTTTTTGAGTATGGTTGGTTTTTAGCTATTGAATTTTTTTTAAGTTTTATTGTTTTGTCCTTCAGGTTTTCACACCTTGAGATTCAAGAAGCATTGAAAGGAATTCCGTCGGTTTAGTCCACTCTAACATGCGACATTACAAGATCTTTTGCGTTTTTCATTCGCTTTTTTAAATGTTTGCCATTTCCTATTCATATTACTTAACCATGTTGTTCCAATTGGCATAACACGGATGAATTCCCAGAGTTAAATTAAATTCTCTATGCTTCTTTTGCCTACGTGATTACTCTATGCAAATCCTTTACAAGAAGTATAAAAGTATCATAGAGGAATCACAATTACCTTAAGATCTCCATTAAGTTTCATATTTCCTTATTTAGCTCACCTTTACTTGATGAACAATCCAAATCTTAACAATTCAAAACTTCTTATGTCAATGTAAAAAGAAATGTAAATGTGTAGATGATTATAGGAGTCATTCGAGAAAATGGCAATTGGTGGAAAAGGAAAACATTAAAACTATTTTACCAACATTCCCATTCAAGATCATGAAGTCATGAGATTAAAAAATCCCAAATAATTTTGACGCTTTGAGCAAATGAATTCAAATGGAGGAATAAAAAGGTGTGAGGCTTAAAAGGTCTTTAAAAAGATTTCAATTCCCCATTTCCCATGAACAAAACCACAAAAGCTATGCGGAAACGAAATGCCATTTAGGTTTTATTTTTAAAATATCAAATGCTGACAATTGTTTTAAAAATTAAGATTTCATTTTTCTTTGATAACTTACATGTTCAGATGAAAAAGCATAGAATGAATTTTATTTAATAATCAATAATAAGGAAATGTTTTTACATTAGTTTTTGCATTGGTAGAGTTGAATCGTTGATATTGGTTTATTAAACATAATAAATTCTAAATGAGACAAAAAGCTCAATTTTATCAATCTTACACTTAATTGAAATCTTGATTAAAATCTTGATTAATTAATTAATTTTGTAAAAATAATTAATTAAAAGGTAAAAAGGAAGAAGTTCGGCTTATTAAAAGACGTCTCAAGTTGACAGTAGAGCAAAAAGAGAAATTTATTTACCTTTGCGATTTATTAATATTGCATTGACTCTCCTATAGGAGAATTATTTAAACCAACAATGCTTGTGAACACTCATATGTTTTCCCATAGCATTCCACGTTTTTGCACAATAGCGACATAATTCACCTGAATACTTCCATTAGAATATATTATTAATCAAATGCTTTTGAACATTTTGTTCAACGTGTATATTATAAGCACTGAAAGAGAACAAGTGTACTTTAATAAGAATAAAAATTCATATCTACTTTTATTTAAATCGTTTCCAAAAGACACCTAATTAAGAATGAGATTCGTCTTCAAAAGATTCTTGCAGACTCTTATGGATGATTTTTATTATTATTATTTTCTTAAGAGTTTTCACTATACCTGTGCAATATACCAATATACTTTAATCATGTATAATTATATATAATTGTGCAGATTCTCGATCTGATTCCTAGTAAAAAGAGTAATAATAAGTTCTTCATTTCATTAAATTGTAAAATTGTCTAATTGAATTGAATAGAGAAACAGTGACAAGTCAATTAAGTTAGAAATCATAAATACTCAAAATTCAATTTTCTATATAAAAAATTATTGTGTAATTGCAACAATGTATACGAAAACTGTTTGTTCATTTCTTAGAATATACAACTATATATTGTGTAGTGTGTAAGTGTGTATGATGAATATAATTGATTTAATAGCAAAATATTTTGAGATTTTTTTCATCCAATCAAATAAGTAATAAGCATATACCTAATCTATTTACAATATAATCATTCTTGTGACTCTTGTATTGGAGCCATTGAAGATTATTAAGTAAAAGTGTTTGATTTGTGATATTCGTTTTTCGTGTTTGAGTGTCGGGAAATGGTTTTGATTGTGTGAAGGCGGTTTGGACTCTTTAAAGTTCTTTGTGGACTCAGACCCTTTTGGATTTTTTCTTAGTCAAGCGAAATTCTTCTACTAGATGAGTAGCCATGCGAAGTGATGCAACAAGAAGGGAAATCAAAACTCAAATTTACTCCTATCTATACTTATATACTAATATTATAACAATTGCTAACTTTACTTCAACTTTATTTCAACTAAAAGTATTCCAAATGCATTTACTTTTCCTATATAGCGCATAGTCGGGTGCAACAAAGTAATAAAATCTAAAATCATTTGTATTAAAAAGTAGGAAAAAGCGGCTAATTAAAAGTGCAGGGCGGCTGAACATTTGAACATTCGCGAATGAATAAAATATTTGTGAGAATTTTGTTTAATTGTAATTAAAGTTGTTGGTTCTTGTAAAAACCAAGAACTCTTTGTTGAATGAACCGTCAAATGGAATGTTTCACACGTGTTAATTACTATACCCAAATACTCAACTGGGAAATCAATTCGTTCGAGATCTTTCCTCGCTTTGAACAATATCAAGACTTTGAACATACAAAATTCAATGAATTGAATGCATTAAAATTAAGTTCGTAAGTTTCATACGAGATCCTTATTGAGATCCTAATTGGTTCAGAATGTAAAGGGAATATCAGAGAAGGTTTTTATTTATTTAAAAGTCTTATTTGTTCTCTTGTGCATGCAGGAGAATCTCACTCTATTTATTTCTACAATCTTCCAATTAAGAACAATATTACAAAAGTGTATGAACAATCCATAAGAATTTACTCTTTGACTCCTTACATCCATCATCCCAATATTTTTAATTATTAAGTAGTTTACAATACTTAATTATGCTTAACCATAGTTAATTAAAGTTGAACATTCTTAATTACATATAATGGTGATAGTTAAACTTACATTCACTATATATATACATTTATCACATTCATACAAACGTAGTATTATACAAATACGGAGTGAACATGAAAAGTATTTATGTAAATTATAATGCATTTTCGTACGACTAGGTATATACTAAATGTAAAATTAAGCAATTATACTACTAAATACTCATAGTGTATTTATTTAGTATTGTAACATATATTATTTAGGTATATATATGAAAATGTATTGGAGATTAAAATTAATGTAATTAAGCAAGTTCATGCACTTTATGGGAAAAGCTCATTAGTTATTAAATAATTAAATATGTTAAAGGTTATTAAACCAACATTGAGACTCCCGGCTGCCTTTATTTAATGATTGCATTAAAGGTTGAGCCGAACAAGTTTAATGAGCTCTTTAATTATAACGTGTATGTGGACGAGGAATTAAATGCCTTTAAGGAGAACCATCCAAGACCGCACGTCTCTCATGTGGAGTTTACATGTAAATGAATTAGCATTCATTTTTAAGGGATTGTTCAGCCGTGTGGTGCTGTTGGCTCTTGGGCGTGTTTGTCTTCGCTGGTCTGCATGAGATTTTTAAGTGAATGTGAATGAACTTGGAATTGAAGTTTTGAGACTTTTGATTAATTGAACGTTGTAAAGAGCAAATTCAAGTGTTCGAATTGCTATTGACCTTTTTAGCAAATTCCTCCGCTTACTTTTCCCAATTGCATTTGCCATTTCACTTGGATTGAACATTACTGTGTACTTGTGTACATAAATTCTTTGTAGAATTCTTGTTAAGTTACCTACAATGTTTAATTATTAAATTGTTGGTTTGATGAAGTTTAACAGCAACAATAACGCGTGCATTTGCTCAACAACGCTCTTTTGAATTTATGACTTTGGCATGGAATTGTTAAATGAAACGGCGGAGTCTCCTAATAAAGGTGAGGGGATTTAATTCACGTGAAGATCAAAGGGAAGATAAAAGAAAGAAATTCACAATTATTAATTTGAGCATTGAACTGTTGAGCTCAATTGCATCGCTTATTAATTATATATATATATATAATATTTTGAACAACTGAAAAACTAAGGAATTTAGAATTTTAATTTTAATAAAATGTATTAAAAGTTGTTCAAAATATTTTTATTTGTTTAAATTATATTTTTTATCTCTATCGATGTTTTGCTAGTTCTATAAATTCTAAATGAGTTTTTGATTTCAGATTGGATTTAAAAAAGTAAATTATCTCTAATCGGATTTGATGAGTGAGAAAAAGTTTTGAAATTGGTAATTGAGGTAATTGGATCTTTCGCATATTTCTAAACACACACGTGTGTGAATTGTGCATGGAGGGATTTTATCCTGGGAAAAACTAGGGAATCTGCGAAAGAGGAAATTGAGAGTTTGGATGAGTCAACTCTGTATTTTCCCTATTAACCTCCTTCCCTATTAAACTCACAAACTCGAAACTCACAAACCCAGAAAACGAAGCTTTTGAATTTGAATTGCCATTTTTAAATTTCTAACTTGCAACAACAACATTAAATTCCATTTGTGATTGTAAATCAAATGTTTAAATAACACACAGCTATGGTATACCAAGAGTAAATTGGTGTAATTGCAATTAACAAACTAACTTTAAGAGTTGATTTAAGTTAGTTTCTTCTGATTCTTCTTACTGTTAGTTAATTAGATATCAAGAGTTAAAACAAGGGTGTTTACTTTTAAATTTCGACTTCAAGCCGTTAATTGAATTGATTCTTTCTAACGTATAATTAAGTTAAAGTGAATAAAAATTTATTTTGATAAAAGCTCACGTTTGAAGCATTTCAGCTTTAAAGAAATTTAATTAAATAATTGAATTAATTGAATATTATTGAAAATAACAGCGGAAATAATTACTGGTCGCTCGCTTGTTAAATAAAACTTTCAATTTCCAAAAGGCGATGATTGAAAAAAATAAATTCCTAATTACTTCTATTGTCAATTTTTAGAATTTTCCTTTATTTAAATCATTTTCCAAATTACATGACCGTTCATACGTTAAATGATTATACTTGTCAAAACGATCAATAAAACTCTAATAATACAAGAGTTAAATTGACAAATAGTAAAAAAAAATACTATTTTAGATGGCAAAAAGTTAAATACACACACCTATATAATCATTTCCATTTTGCAATAGTTATGTGAAAGTTTGCTAATTTTGTACAAATGTTATTGAGAAATTGAAAATAAGATCAAATTATCTTTGCAATTAACTTAAATCTTTTACAGTATTATTACAATGTAGCTTTACAAATATTGTAAATACTCTGATAAAAAAAATCTTGCAAATTTCAAAGTATTTCTTAATACAATATTAAATTCAATCTTATATCAATTGAATTCAATTCAATTGACAAATTGCAAATAAATTACAAATATCATGCAAACATGGGTTAATTAAATGAAGATTTCCTCGTATTATTTCAATTAGGAAGCGAAACCGAAACATTGATTTAATTTAGTTTCTTTCCTTCCACTTAAAAACCATAAGTCTTTCATTTTCTTCTATTCATAAAATTCAATTTTCGCCCATTGAAAAGTTCAAAATGAAGTCAATAAAACTTCAGTTGTCGTTCCATTAAATATCATTAACATTTTAAAAACCATTATAATATGAAAAATTTGCATGAATCAAGAATGAAAGAATGATTCATGAATATCTTGAATTAGTTAGGATTGTTTAGCGTTGTAAGTTAAACGTTAAAAGTGAATCGATGAATTTCACAGTTGAGTCAATTTATCTTATGAAATTGAAACTAATGAAATCCGAGTGAATTGTACCTTCGTTTTCCCTTTGATCTCTTCAATACTCTTATGAAAGAAATTGAAAGTCTACGAGAGACCGAAAGGGTTTATGGAATATTTAAGGAATTGACCTATCCTGCCCCATATAAAACCCATGTAGAGGGATAGAGAGGATTTTTCCGCATAATCACGCAGCCTCTCATTTCTCTTTTAATAATACACGTTGTGAACTAAATGGAAGGATAAAAGGTTTATGGGACGTTGGTTTAACTACTGAGGATGATTAGACTTTATGAGCCACCCTGAGTTGACCTTTATATGTGGAACTTAGGTAATGACTACCTCACGCTAGCTATAGGAAAACTTTTGAAAAAGCTAAAATCATTCCTTCAACTTTGGGGCTCATTTTTGTTGGCATTTTGACCTTTAAATTGAAAACTTTAATTGATAATTGGAGAATAAATATGTAGTGATATACCGCCTAAATATTATCCCGCCAACTTATGCTATATGTTATATATAAAGGTCAACTCAGGGTGGCTCATAAAGTCTAATCATCCTCAGTAATAGCAAATGTCCTGGTTATCCACACATACAAAATATACAGATGAGTTATGCACTGATTTTGCTACAGACAAAGATATACAGAGAATTTTACACAGTTATACACAGCTATAGAGAACTTTATCGTTCTCAATGAAGCATAATGTTAAGAGTACATAAGAAAATTAAGGTAGTGAATGTATTGAATTGAGGAATGAGAAAGGAGAACCGTCGAGTTTCATTTGCATAACACTTTAATCACAATCAACAAATCACCTTTTTAAACGCTCGTTTTCCTTTACACGTTCCTCCTCATTCTCAACTCATTTTAGAATTCTCAACCTCACTAACTCAATTCTGAAGTCGTTGAGTTGGAGTGTAAGAGGTTTAATATGCTCTTAATACACAGGTAGTCAGGTAGCGTATCACTTTGTATCTCGCAAGGTTTCTTAAATAATTAAAAAATGTCAGAATTTATATAAAACACAATTAAGTTAATTGCAATTAACATAAATAACAATTAAATAACAACTTATCGTAATTTAACTTTACTACTTTGACTTACTTAAGTCAAGTAAGTCAACAATTATTTAATGTTGATATGATTTAAATAACATTTTTAAATAATTGTATTAAACTCAAAGGTAAATACTCAGTAATACATGTATATTTTGCTAGAGATATAAGTGAACATCAAGATAAAATAAATTATATTTCTTTTATAAAAAACTTGTTACATATTTAACAACAATATATATAATGAATAAGTTAATAACCAGATAATGATGTAACAGAGAGCAAAAGATGCAAAAGACTAAAACAACATAATGTGAACATAATCATAATGACAAAGTTAATCATAATAATGTTAAATTATAAGGAATTCATAAGGATTTTTAAACAGTTCTCTTTAACCTAGCGTAAGCGGAGTGTAACATAAAAGATGGGAAATCTCTCCGATCCGCATCTTGATATCCCTTGAAAGAAAAAACTACAAAAAATTTCTTTCACTTGACTCAATGTAAACTGAACGTATGAAATGAATTTGGAATTTTTAACAGCGCCGTATCTTTTCCTTTGCTAGCAACATTAAGGAAAAAGTTAAGATAAAAATTCTTTATTATTATGATGATGTTAAAGTTATAGCATATAAAAAGAACACCGAGACTCTTTTTTGCATTAGAGCGAATTAAGTATGTAAGAAAAGGATTTGAAGCCAAAGACATTAAGATAGAAAGTGAGAGGATTAAACTCGCATTTTATAACAATGTGTGTAGATTAAAGGCTGCAAGACGCTGGATATTAAAAGTATATTAAGATTTCCCTTTCCTTACGTCGATCCTTTTATCTTCCTATTTTTACTAACATGCGTCCTTTCTCGTTCCCTTTGTATCTTAATAACTTCGTTCTCTTCCATACAATAAATTACCTTTATAAATAAGATTTCTTCCCTATATATAAGAAAAATTCATATATGCATTTCTATTATAGGTTTGTTTATATAGCTAAAATTATATTGATTATATTGTCGCATAAAAATTACAATACCTAATATACACAATGAATTGGATCTGTTGTATTGTCCATACATAATAGAATGCTTAATGTTATTAAAGTATAAAGCATAATTTAAATATCTTGTGTAAAATATAGTTATAGATTTAAATAGTGTCCTTCTCCTTAATATAGGCTAATGTTAATGTAATGAAAATGTAATAAGAGAGATTATTGTAATAAGTACGAGAGTTTTTCTTCTGGGAAAAAGTCTTAAGGAGTGATAAAGGGAATAATGGGGATGTTAATGGAGTTTCATTAGGGGTCTTATTGTCTGATTGGATCTAGAGATGAAGACCGAAAGTTCGTGAGTTGATCAAAATGTCCTGGTTGGGGGATAGGAAGAAAAAACTCATTTTTGGCGGCTATGATATAGTTTTATACTATACATTGCATTGCCAAAATGGTGATGCTAGCAAAAGATGATTAAAGCTGCGTATCTCATATTGAGTTCAAATCTCATCATTATGGCATAAACACCATTTTCCTTTTCCACTTTTTTCTTTATGACTCTTATACATTGAGATTCTCAAATGATCTTCATCTTCAAAATGACACACGAAGCTCATATAAATAAAATAAAATAAAAATCCCCTAAAATATTTGATATATCGGAATCTATATAGCTGATAATGGGAAATACAAAAAACAAATTGACTTCTTTTGTAATTGATGCAACGAACCGACTCACCAATCTACCGAAATTAAAAGAATATTCAAGTATTTAGTGATTCTTTTTATTAAATTTAAATGGCTCATTGAGTTTTATTCGAAATAATTTATATTTTACACTATTAATACAAGATTTACTAAAAACAATAGCTTTTAAGTAAGGTAGAGGAGAGATGGAAAGAAAAAGTTGATATAAAATTATTAAAAGTTGAGTTTGAAACGGCTGTTTTCCCACTGACCCTTTCATTTGTTCTTTGTGTGTTACTGCTGACTTTGACACCATTGACAGTTCATTTGGGATTTTCACACACCCTGTCTTGAATTCCTTTTCTTAATTCTCCTCCTACGTGCATTTTACACAATTCTTTTGAAAATTAGAAATTTTCATTAGAAATTATTTCCATTATACGAATTACTTTCAAACACAACCTCTCCCATTTCCTTTACATTTCAAGAATTTCAACCCCGTCATTTCACCTTTAATTTTCACATTCCATTTTTCACGTTCGATTTAATTTAATTCTCAATTCTCACAACAAATTTAGAAATTTTTTATTTATGTCAATCAAGAAAGTCAAGAAAAATAAACGTTTGACATTAAATTGGGTTTGGTCCAATTAAATTAAATTTTTAATGTTTTATATTCATTTTGATGATTTTTACAAAGTTTAGTATTAATAAAAAAAAATACTTTAAAAACGTGCTTAATTTTATGTTCAATTACAATATTTGATTTTGCGTCATCATTATAGCTATATAATGTATTTTTATAGGAAAGGATTTATTAAGAAAATTCATGAGTTTGTTCAACATGAATATTTATGAGGAACTTGAAAGACAAATGAATGTGAAAGTCATAACATTGAGGATCATTTAAATCCTCACAACTCCAAGAGTAAATTGAAATGCAAGAAAAGTTCATTTGTGACTTTTATGAAAGAAGAGGAAATTTCTATTTGCGTCCATTTGACAAATTTTTTGTGCATTTATGCATTTTTCACTTTTTCACTCGACTTTTACAAACTTCACTCTACTTTGCACATTATTAAATTACGTATTTATTATGAAAATTATATTATAAAAGAAGAAATAATAAAAAGAATAATAATGGTTTTCACGAATTATGCTTTTAAACTATTGTGATTCTTATGGTTCTTATTATATTTCTCCGTGTTCAACCTTTAAGAGAATAAATGAATAGAAGAGTTAAAAGGGAAATTGGATTTAAGCGAGTCACAACAATGAAAAGAAGGAAAGTGGAAAATGTCGGTTCACTTTTTATTACGTTGAATGACAAAATAAAACCAAAATGGGATTCAACGAAACTCACCATAAGAAAATTGAATATTCCTTTTATTATTTAATAATATTTATCATTATTTCTTTAAACTACCATGCACTTATTTGGATCTACAGTATTAATTTGTACTTATACATACAAAGTTGTGGATTGACTATTTCGAATCTATTAAAATATTTTTAAAATCTAATTTAATATAAATATTTAAATAAAATAATTGGATTTAAACCTATATGGATTAAATCCAATATAAATAAATAAATTGAAATTTTGATATGACAATATAGAATTGAAATTGTTATTTCTATCATTCAAAGTATTATATAGTAAATTCAATATGGGAAGTTGATAGTTCAAGACTTTGAGGATTTCAATGTAATTAGATAAGAAATCCGAGTTCAAAGTCATTAAGAAGTGAAAGGAGTTTCATTAACTTTCCTAATGTATGCAAATGGTGGAGATATTGGAAGGAGAAATAAAACGGAAATGTTCTTCCGGAACTCTCTGAACCAACAACAATGCACGTTTAATACTACGAGTCAACGTACAAGAAAACCAACTGTAGTTTTGTAATGTATGAGTATATAATATTATAACAAGAACAATTTGATACTTTTTATATCAATTGTAGTTTCTTATAAAGGAAATAGTCCAATTCTTGACTTTGCTCATGCAATAAATTGAACTCTTCTTGCATTGTTCAAAGAACAAAAGAAGAAGCTCAGGGAAGAACAATAAATGCAATAAAAAATCAGAGGAATCTTTGAGTTCATCTGCTGATTAAACCTCACCTTCTACTAATAATACAAAACTCATATATAAAATTCCATAAAAATAAAATAATCCGATGGTAAAAAATGAAACTTTTAATTGTCAATTGTCAATTGAAGATTTCTACTGAAATAGTGTTGAACTCATAAAAAGCTTTTACCTTCAATGAAGCTTTAAAGTTCAAATTTCTCTTAATTTAACTAATAACCAACAATGTTCTTGAACTCCAAGTTTTAAAACAAAGCGTCATTTGATAAAATAATAATTTCTTAAAATATAAAAATAGTCACTTTTAAGTCATATATGCTTTAAGTTTTACTATTAGCATTTTGTAGTCAACGTTTAACAAGAGTTTTATATAAAAAGTCAGTTAAACGATAATCTCCTTTAGAAAATAACACTCAAAAAATTCTCATCTTTATGAGCTTAGAAGAGATTTTAAAAAATCCTCAATGAGTTTCTGTTTATTCAACACATTAAGTTTTCTGTAAAGGGAAATACAGAGAAAATCCTAAGAAAATACATAAAAACTAAAGGGACAAAAACAAATCCCGTATTCTCGACTATAAGATAACAATGTTATTTTCCTTATGATCATGTTGAGAGGTGAGACGAGCCATAAAGTGTCACATTAACAATTTGTCATTACAACACACTGACATTCGAATCTCTCCACACAAATTTTCATTTTTATATCCATCACATTTAATTAATGTCGGACCATTACTCCACACCATTAGATAGAGCTTTCTCACCTCCTATGCTAAAACACACAGAATATTCGCAAACGCTAACATAAAGATTAAAGACTCTAGCTTAATAATGTATTCTGATATTTTATTGACTATTTTATTGCAGATCTTGCTTGCAATTACAATTGATCTGCTAAAGCGTTAAATAATGAAGATTATAAGAAGGTAAATCTCATTAACTCATTGGATCATAGCGGATGTAAATTTAAATTGACATCATTCGACAAACACTTTATTGTCTTTTGATGAAATTTTGAATGTTTTTAACTATCAAAATACATTATGAATTTTCCTCTAACGATCATTTAAGTAATAGTAGTTAAAGAATATTAATTACATTGTTGTAAATGTAATTGGTTTAGTATATCATTCATTAGATTAATAAATTGTGTGGAGGATTTCCAATGTTATAATGTTATGAAGATTTTGTTCATAATTTCCTTTTAATAAGTACATTAAGCATATGTATATTAAATATAGCAATGGTTAAGAATTTGTGGAATTACATGTAATTAATATTTTTTTTATAGCACAAGCGTATTAAAAGAGGTAGTTAAGTGTGATGAAAAAGAGCGGGATTTTGTAATGGTAATTGAGGGTGTCTAAATCTACCTGTAATTATGAGCTTCTCTTTTAAAGTGGATGAGGAGATGAAGGGAGTGGAACAAAAACCGACGGAGGAAACACAACAAATCTTCCCATTGTCTGTCAAACCTAAAATGACGCCACTCGCATGTACCTTCAACTCCACCTTCCTCTTTAAGCTCATCGTGAGGACATACAAAGATAATTCACATTGCTTATCCTAAGCTCTTTTCGCTTCTTGATATTTAAATGCTTTAATATAAAAATTTGCATTTTCTCTCATCTTTCTCAAAGATTTTTGTCGGTTTTGTAAAATTTAGTTTATTTGCAATTTTTTATTGTTTTTGAAATTTTTTAGCAAATTTTCATTTTTAGTAATTATTTTTGCCAATAAGCCATTTAATAATTTTTTTAACATTGGATAGAGAAATTTGGAAATACTAACTAAATTTAATTTTAATACAAAGAATATTAGTACAATTTAAATAAATGTCAATCGGAATATTTGCAAATTGGAATACTCGCTACATTTCAATACAATGATATATTGTTGCGAACAAAGTTGGCTTATTTCCATCAATGTTCTTTTCTTATTCTTGTTTCTTATTCTTGTCAAGAGCATTCTTGTCCATGTAAAGATCTTTTGAATCATTATAAGATGTATTGGTCAATTGCAAGTGTATTTAGAATATTTATTGTTATTGCCCATGATGAAATTGAGTGGATGAAAGGAGCAAAGGTGAGTGATGTGAAGGAGTTCTTGGACACCCAAATTATTCAAATGAGATGTGAATGAGATTCCACGTATGGAATTGAAGTGGTTATTTATCCCCAATAATACATCGTTCATTCCTTTTTAATTACTATCATCAACTTGTTGTTACAATGAGGGAGTTCTCTTGTTAAGAGAGTTAAGACAACTCTCCTACGTGCGACTCATTCATCTCTTCAATTCTCTTCTTTTGCTCTCGTTGGCTCCTTCAGTTCTTATAAGTCAACTTTTGTTATTTCAACTCTCCGAATAAACTCACATAATGCTAAATAACAAAACGTAAACGAAATTCTTTCCAATGAAAACAAATGCAATTTTACAACTCATGAGTCAATAAAAAACCTAATAAGAACTTTAAATGTACTTTTAACTTTGTTAGTTAATTGTACTTGCAAAGCGCAATTACGAAACGAATTCATAATTTCTTCTGTTTAAACAACTAATTTACAACTATTTAATTTACCTATTTAACTATATGAGTTGTTTAACTTTGTACATAGTAACTTGGAACTGAGAGAAAAGATTCCAACTGTTCATTTTTGGAATTTATCTAATCTAATAATTGAATGAATTTAGTAAAGTGTAAACGGCGTCATGAGTTTTAAGTAGCAAGAGTAAAGTTTAGAAATTCATTGGGAAAGTTTTTTTCCAAATTTTAATCTTTAATAATTAAATTTGTATCAAATTTAATAAATTGATTCATTAAACTTTGAAAATTAAAATCAATTACAATTTGAATTTTGGCTTTTGTTCAAAATACTGAGCTTAGTTAATTAAATTTCCCATATATTGTTTGGCATTTGTCCTTGCCTGTTAAATTCATAAGGTGTTGGGAACATTAAGAACCAAACGTGCGAGTTCAAATATCAAATACGGTGTAGGAAATATAAACATTGTTATTTCGTATATAATACTTAATTACTTGAATATATAATAGTAATAAAATGAGAAATGTCTATAATCATAACGAAAAATATGTATAATCATAATGGGAAATATGTATTATTTAGAAGTGTGTGATAAGAAGAAAGGAGTTGAAGGATTTGAGCCGAAAGTTTAAAGGTTTAGGTCCACGTGAATTGAAGTGGAAATTTGTGGATGTTTTTGGTCATTAAAAGGGCGCGGCGAGTTGGAAAGCGCGTAGGTGAAGGCGTAAATAATTTTTCCCTTCTCTCCCTTCGTCAATGAACGTCTCAAGTGTCTCCGCGGCCCAAAGACCAACATTTCAAAACTCACGTCAAAAGTCCTAATTACACAATCTGAGAGCAATCTGGAAGTCTGTTTATATGCATTTTATATAAGAACTTCTTGGTAATTTTCATGAATGCTCCACATTCTTGTTTGTTTTGAAAAATTTTGATTTTAATTTTTGTGACATTTCTAAGAATCATAACTTACTATTTAATTGATAGTGTTTAATTTTAAAAGATTAAAATAATTTAATTTGAATCTGGGTTCCTTGATTATACTTCGCTCTATAATATAATAATATAATAAATAAATATTTAAATTTAATAAACGAACTTTTAAACAAAAACGAACCTTTAAACAATTTTTTCATATTCGATAAAATAGGAAAAGATCAAAAAAGCTAAGCCAGTCATATTATTATATTATTCTTATATTCCTTGTGAAAAAGCATACAAGTTTCAAGTCAAGATCAAATTTCTTTAATGGGTTTAATTGATCATTAAAGGAGATCCGGAAGTTTGATCTGACTCAATGAACAACAAATTCTGAAATCAAATAACAATTTTTTCAACACATAAATTTTGTGATGTGTAATTTAATAGCAGAAATGACCCAACCCACGCCCCAAGCACTTTAATACCCTTACAACTTTGTAATAATCTTAGCTATACATCATATATTTAATTATATTTTATATTATTATTAAGGGGCCTAACACATATTTATAACATTCACCTTGATTTTAAAAGCATATTGAATTCCACTTGTCCATCAAATAGTCACAGCTTGTTAATTTTTTCATTCTTTAATTCTCGATAAATTATATTATTTCACCTTGAACAAACCGGAGATTTTTTAAAAACAAGTTGAGCTTTTGCTATGTAGGCCAAATGCTCTTATTATTCCCCTATCCCTTATTATTAGCCGCCAATCCCAAATGTGGTCAATTATACTATACACGAAATAACTCGCATTAATATACATTGTAAGGTTGTCTCGCCGTTCCTTAGCATCGACGACTTGCGTGTTTTGGGGTGTGAGTGTTATATTCGCTCTGATTCCAATCACCTACAAATCCAAACCATTCACTCGAACAATCCTAATACTAATAACTAAATGTATGGCTTATTTCTTTATACATTGTTAAGAACTAAATAAGACATATATTGAGGTAGCAATAAAGAGAAAATTTAGCTTTAATAAGTTCTATGCCAAATAACTTAATGAGCAAACCAAGGTACCCCACGTGAGACAAATGAAAATTATGGTCTCAAAATACTTCCACAGATTAATGTGCATAAATCATCTCAACGAAAAAAAAGATCCAATAAAGGATAAATCACGTTTGATTCCATTGACTTCATTCATTAATGTCCAAACCTGAAGGATTCGAATCAATAAAGTGCAAAAAGTCAACCTGTCCAATATGCAATTTATTTCCATTACAAATCCATAACTTGGCACCCCACACTGCAAAATATCTCAATTATTGAGATTAAATTCTATTGTCTTTTCTCACGTAGATTCATAAATTTAAAAAGCTAATCGGCAATTTTGCACATTGTAAATTCCAAAGGTAAATTCCTTAATCACTTCATTTATCATTAAGAGACCTTTATAAAACCAATCTTTTAATATCTTTATATATAATATTGACAATATATATTTATTTAGATCAAATATCTATTTTAAAAATTTAATGGTAATAATGTAATGCATAATGGCATTGTTAAATGTGCATGATTGGAATTTTAAATATATGTAATTAGCTATAAGCTTAAATGCAATTTAGATATAAATATAGCGAGACATGGAGGTATGAAATTACCATTAAGAATTAAATATCAAGTTTTCTGTTTTAATGATTGCATTTAATATGAAGGCAATTTGGTGAATTTTTTTCCATCCTCATTAGACATTCCAATTGATGCATTGTGATTATTTTAGAGGGAATTTACCTCTACGTGATCATTAAGCTTAGAGTTCAGAGGAGACAAATAAGGTGTGTAATTTGGTGAGCATGAGATTATTTTTACATGTTCGTTGGGTCCACCGTGTTGTTTCTCGCTCTCATTTTGCCTCCATTCAAGGCTAATTGGGATTTAGAGAGACAAACGGGTTTGGGATGCAAAAATCCACGCTCGTACAAATCCAAAGGGCAATAAAGAAGTCAATGTTACACTTTAATGCTTTTTATACCTAATTTAATCTTAATATACAGGGCATTAAAAGGAATAAATTACTTTGATGTATAAAATATATTTAGTGTATAAGTTCTGTGTAAGGAATGTTGTATAAATGAGTCTGTATAGTTGATGCTGATTGCTTGGTTATGTGTATATTTTTTGTATAAAATTGTGTATATTTCTGCCCAAATTTGTATATAAATTGTGTCTCTGTGTAAATTGTTCGAGAGATGGAAACCACCCATTATGAAAATTCTGGCAAGAAGTGATTATGTGATTATCTGACAAGTTAAAGCAACATAGTCTTGGGATCTCATATTGAGACAATTTGCCTTGTTTCTTCCTTCTGGTCTTGGAGACTCGAAAAAAATGGAGAAACAATGCGGAATTCTTTTACAAGACCAGGCGGAATTCTTAAGGTCTTTTGTGTATTTGCATACAATTTCATTAATGAAATTGACGCTACTTAATTAACTCAATTTTTATTCGCCTTCCGCAAATTCCCACTTTCATTGACATTACATTTACATTTGCGAATTTAGCTATAAATCACTATTTGCAAATATTTCATTTGTGAACTTTTGCTTCAATTATCATGTATGGAAATTTTCATGAAATGAAATCAATTAAGAAATTAATTTATCATTAATGACTCGATTAATTCACGGAGCAAACAATGCAAAAGAATTTGACAAAAGTCTGAAAGAATTATTTAAAAAGAACCTTGCAAATTATTTAATAATCCAAATTATTTAAACCTTGCAGACTTTGAATTCATCACTTAAGTTAAGTCAGATTTAATTTGAATTTAAGAATTTCTCTTAAATTTCCTTCTTTTAATTGTGATTAAGCTCATTCAAGTCATTTATTATTGTCATGTCGTACGAACTTATAAAAATTTTGTTCCTGCTTGGAATTGTATTTCCTCTTCCTAATTCACCTCTAAATATCCAAATTAGATTAAATTGGTCATTTTGAAATTGATCTTGTTTTTATTTTTCAAGATCAAATCTCATTCTTCCAACGTTCTTCTCCTATTTATCTATTTTCTTCAATGTTCTTCAACGTTCTTTAACCTTCTGGTTTAATTCTAACTGTTCATTTCTGTCTCTCTCTTGTTTTATCATTTTAATTAGGTCTACAATTCAAAGTTAATTGTCATTAACTGTATAATTAGTATTAACTGGCCAATTAGCATGAATTATTTAAAAATTATCTTACTTTGTTTAATCCTATGTAAATAATGATTTTGAATTCGATATAGGTAAATGTAATATTCATAAATCTATGACACATTCATTCGTTCATTCCCCATGCATTATTACATTCATCACACAGAAATTGAACAAAATCAATTATATTTTCCAATGTATTTAGGTAGGAGATTAAAAGAAATAACACTCATGAATGTTAAAAGTAAACATATAAGTAATATAACAATTTACATTTATCAATTAATTACAGATATTCAGACTTTAAACTTCCATATGAAACCAAGATAATAAAAAAGCATTTAACTTACTAGAGAAATTTTTTTTTCTGGCTCTCCGATGCGTGTGTTGAGTTTCATTGGTTTCCTTATTGCTCTTCTTGCCACTCGCTGTGACTTGTAAGGGAGAGAAGAAATGGCAAATGTGGCCGAGGCTTCCGCTTCGCCCCGTCAAACGCCCGGATTCTCGTTGAACCCGCGGTTCCTCCGAATGACCCAAGTAACTCCGCGCCTTCGCGCTCTCACTCGACGTCATCACGTTTCGATTTGTGGATGAAAAGTTGAAAGCTCTTAGAGCATTTTCACATAAGTCAGATCTTCACTTTCCACAAATTGTATTTTTCTCAATTGGAAAATTTTAAGCCAACTGTGCCAATATTTCGCCAATATTTTAATATTCAATTTTGTAAAGGAAATTTTTATAATGCTTTATTTATTATTTTTAAAAAGTTTTTCGAACAGTTTTTCAGTTTTTGAGCTGTGTAGGAATTTGCAAAATTAGTTTTTGCACAGTTTAGGAATGTTTTCGAATTCTTGGGTATTAAACAGTTTTTCGCACACTTTTAAGCACACAATATATCTAATTTTGATAATTGTTTTTTGCACAAATGTAATATATTTAATTGAGTATTTAATTGAGTTTTAAGATATAAAAAGTTCTTTAAATTTTCCGGTTCGGTGAGTCGAACGTGTGTGTGTGTGTGTGTGTTTTGAGTGTGTGTGTTATTAAAAAGAGAGAAATTGTTCCTGATGGGCAGAATAGGGAAATATGAATGAAGTTTCACTTAGGCAGCTTCAGTTCACGAGAGTTCACATCATAACAACAATCGAACCAGAGAGCTGTGAAGGAAATTTTAAAAGATTCAATGATTAAAAAATCTCCGACCTGCTAATATTACATGTAAACTCCTATATGGAACTTTACTATGTTCACTCAGTTCCCTTAATGTTTACTTATTGGCTTCAAACATCCCAAAATTTTCCTCGTATTTTGATAGTTTTAAATAGGAGGAATGTGAAGATATATGAGTGAATGTGAGTCAAAGGAAGGAGAATGGAATTCGCGATGTTGGTAGTTGGTTGTGGAGTTGTGGACTGAGCGCCGGCTGCCTTTCTCATTCACTTCTGCTACAAGTCTTTGGGAGTCGTGGGAGTTTTGACGACTCTCTTTACTTACTTACTTATTATAGCCATTCTCTTTGGTATTTCACGTTGTACTTTTAGAAATATACAATTTCAATTCCTTTCTATATCAAGTTACTTTATGACTTCACGAACTTTAACGCCGTTGGTTTTATTTAGCATATTGGAGTCTAAAATAAAGTTTATTTTTTATTTATTTTATTTATACTTTTGAGTGATGAAACGAACGGCGTTAAGATTTATTTATGATATGTATGAATCGCCTTTTTTTAAATTCCATATAATGATGAAATTATAATTAATTTAATTGCGAATAAAATAATAAAAATGGATTGATAGATGATTGAATATTTAAACTATTGTAGAAACAAACAAGGAATAAAAATGAGGTTTGTTGAGTGGGAAAAAGAATGTAGGAAAGGGAACAGAGCGAGTTGTAATCTTGACACTCGCAATTCCTCCTCAATCCCAGAGAAGGAAATGAGGAGAAAAATAAACACATTTTTACATCCTTTTCCTACAGGTTTCTTCATATAAATATTAACAATAATATCTCGGTGCGTATTTATATTCAGTTCTTCAGGACTTTATTATTTTAGCGAATTTAATGCTCATTCCATATTTTTATTAAACTCTTACAAAATCGTGTATTTATCACATGATTTAATATCTAAATCTGATTGTGTATCTAAATAATTTAAATAAAAAATAAACAAATGCTAGTATGCATGTATTAAACGAACCTCAATATCTTCATTTTAAATCAATTATAAACATTTTAAATTCCAACCTAATTGTGCTAGTTTGTGACAGTTTACATTCATTATATGAGAAATGTATTTTTATGCACTTCGCACTTTTCATATGATTCAAGACTTTTCATATGATTCAAGACTTTTCATATGATTCAAGCCTTTATTTCAGGTTCAAACTGTAAAAAATAAAACACTTTTAAATTTATAAAATAAAATCATTTATTTCATATTGTGAAATTAAAGGGAATTGAAAACGTGCATGGACATTATTACAGAGGTGATTTTACTGATTTCAGATTTTCACAATAGATATTCATATGGTTGTTTTAGTTCATTGGGAAGTTATAAGGTTCTCCATTAAGATTTCCCCAAATGGAATCATTTGGTTCTTGTTTGGGCGCAGCGGTTGTTGTAAACCACGTAAACTTACTTCATTCACCATAGGATAAATAGGATTACAAGAGTTACAACATGAAGAACAACGATGGTCAGTCATATTGATCAACAGCCAAATTTCTCTCTTGGACCACGAGCATTGAAGAAAACGTCTAAATCCCATTTTTCCCTTATTAAAAATGGAACACACACGACGTCGTCCTTCACATCTCTATTTATTCATTCATTTATTTATTTTATGTCTTTGGCTCAAATTGAGCTGAATATGAAAATGGCAAACTTCTTTGTCATTTTTGCCAACTTCAAACCAAATCGCGCAAACTTTAAATAAAAACTTGGCACAAAAGAAATTTTCTTCACCTTTTATAGAATCCCATTATTGCCATTGGACTTTTTAAACGTTTATTATATAAACATTTATTAAAAAACAGACGCGTTTGTCTTGTGAAATTAATTTAATGTGATGCGAATAAATATTTTATTAGCGTTATATTTCTTGTAGCGTGTTGGTAAACGTGGAAAAAGGCCTTTGGCTTGTCAGGTTGCAGAAATTGGAGAAGATGCTTGAAAAAAGGAAGACATTTGAAAAGGAAATCATTTCCCTTTCATTTCCTAACGAACTCAACGGTGGTTTTCGCACAAATTCGCATGTTTACGTGGACAGACGCAGAAACAATGCCGGATATGCGGTTTCACTATTTCATTTTTTTATTATTCTTTACACTATTTTCCATTTTAGACGTAATTTTATGTTCAGTTATTAAATTACAATTTAGATTTATATATTTCATTAATTTATTTTATTATTAATGCATAATATTTTAATTTAACAATAATTTAAAATAAAATGCATATATTTATCATAAATAATAAATATAACTCGCCTTAATAATGTCATTAAAATTAATTTATTTGAAAAATGCAATTAAAATGATCTCAAATTAAAATATCATTGTTAAAAAACGAGGAAGTTAAAATGAATTTACTTCGCATTCCAATGAAGTCAAACGTTTATTAAAAAGTGAAACTTGATTATTAAATTCAAGCTATAATTAATTTCGCTAATTGCAAATTAAGATTATTAAAATTCGAAATGATTGCTTTCATCTCAAATGATCATATGAGATTCAATTCACTATAAATCTCCACAGATCACAATCTTTATTATTTATAAATATCTCAATGATCATTTATTGAATTATACCTTTATATTTAATATTTGCTTTATATGATAGCATTGTATGATAACTAAAAGTTTATTCATCTCATAAAATTATACGAGATGAATATTTGTAATACTTAAATTACTGATAGCATTTGAAATTTATTTCAATTACAATATACAATCACTTTATTTATGTGTTAGTTTGTATGTTAATGTATGGAGTTTATGTCGGTTGTCATTTCCTACTGATTTCACCTTTTCTCACTTCATCTCACCGAGTCTTGTGATGTCTTGGAGCGTCGAAGGAGTTGAAGGGAATTAGAGGAGCTAAAGGAGCCGAAGAAACGCGAGAGAGACGGCGATTATTTCTCATTCCAACTCACTGCAATTCGTCCCTGTCAATTACAATTACTCGCTCATTCAACAAAACTCCTCTCTTTATTACACACAATCAACCATCTAGTACAAATGCCCAAAGGAATCACAAGGATCAATATGAATTTACATATAGGAATAACCGTATAGGTATTCCCATCAGACTCTCCCAATCACAATCATAAATCCTTCTAAACTCTATTTTACATCTTGCTTGCTAAACTTCCTATAAATTATCCAAATTACTTTGAATACATACATTTCTATCCATGTTTATCGCAATTGCTTTTACACATTTCTATACTATTTTACAATGCTAAATTATAATAGAATGTGTGCATAAAAATTGCAAATTGAAAATAAATTGCAGTTTTGGTTGCACTTTTTTAACAGGAAACTCAATAATGTGCAAGTGTGAATATTTTTTATATTTATTACACTTATAATCAAACAACGTCAATAATATATATATATTAAAGTACAAACATTTCCTGAAGATTAAAATGTTCATTTATATTGATAATGAAGGCAAAGTGCTCCAATATGTAAAATTCAATTTGACTCACATTTAATAAATTAAATATTGGTAACTATATTATATAATAATAATAAATAATATCACCTAATATGTATTAAGTACTGAATGCAACTTGTTAAATGTTGGTTAAATACAGACACAATGTGTTATACATACACAAACGCACAATAAGGATAATAGAAAAGGTATGATGATTAAATAAAATCATAATTTGGCTCTCGGTGCATTCGAGATGACAGGATAAGCGAGCGATATAAAGAGATTGAATTTATATAATACACCTTAGCTATTTAGCAAACAGCAAATGGCGAGTGTAAGTGTAGTTGGAGAGCATTATTGTGGGTTGAGTGGGATGGACAGGCGTTTGATTATATTCTAATTTATTGATTTAAATCTCCCGAGTCAGAGACCTCAATGTGAGAGAACTGTGAGAGAAAGGACGTTGTTATGTTGGTTGGACGCGTTGGGAAACTCGGCTCGTATTTTAAACCCAAGACATGCCGCCTTAAGACAATGCAAAATACAATGCTTTCTTAGACATCACATCGATGACCACCAGGATGAAAAATTACAACAATGCAAAACCAACTATGTTAGATATTTTATTGGTGAAGATAGGCGTAACAGAGTTCAAGAATTTCTATATTATGATATAGGTTATATCACTCGATTGATTTTTTTTCTCTTTTTGTTTTCTATTGGTTTAACTAAAATAGATTACAATGGATTTATGTTGAGCTATAATGATATTTTACAAGATGATAATATTACATATTATATATTGTAGTTATATATTTATTATAGTCAAAATGCATTTTCACAGTTCATTTATGCATAGTATTTATCTTGTATTTTAATATGCATCAGAGTGATATTCTGATTCAGTTGTATGATGTGAATAATATTCGTATGAATTTTGTCCGTTGATCTCCCTTTCACTCTGATTGATCATCATCTCTTTGCTTTCCAACTCCTCCACCACACAGGGGACCAAAAGGGAGACCAAAGGGAGAAGACCAAAAGGAACAAAATCCCATTCAGAAAGAGAGGAAACGCCATGGGTGGCAAAAGAACATTCACTTGGCGCTATCAAAAACACTCGAGAAATATCAAATGAATTCATTTAACTTCTTAAGACATTCATGAACTTAATAAGTGCAATAAGAGTATAAGAGTAATCGAAGTTAAAGTATGAATTTGCCAATTTCCTCAATGGACCATGCGAATTCATGGAATAAATTTACATGATTTGTTATCATTTATATAATCATTCCAAAATTTTCCATTTGCTTTACATCATTATCATCACTTGCTAATTTTCCTATATCAAATATCTGCATTTTTCAAATTTATTCATATTTTATGGAATATATTAAGCGGATCATTCAAATTTATTAAAAGTATCATCAAAAATATTTTTATGCCATCCAACTAAAATAAAAATATGCTGAGTTTATTCATAAACCTTAACGCAGCATTTATTACTCAATAGTATAAAATAAAATGAACAGCTTTAAGGTATAGAGTTCTAATTCCAAATTCCAATGGTTCACCTCTGGTATATGAAGGAGGAAAAATTGTATACTAAATATAATGTAATCCATTAAAAGTAAAATTTAAAGCTCGATAAGATTAAACATTATTTGAAGGATTAAAAGTTAAATGAGTATTCTATTAAATTCTCTTGGATTAATGTATTAAAATGTTAAGAAAAAGCTTAGATTGGAATTCTCCAACTCTCACCTTAATATTTTTATTTTGGAGATTGGGTAAGTTTTCCTTTCCTTGTTTGTGTTTGGCATTGGATTGTGTGGGAAGATGAGCTTCCTGCCCAAACACAATGGAAATGGACGAGCCGCATTTTTCATTCGTCATGTGGAAGAAGCAAAGGCATGCGAAAGAGAAATCAAAAGCCCATTGACAATCAAAAGTGAAACACACACACAAACATCCTTATCATTAAACTCATAATACCTTAATACAACAACTTGCGCTAATACGGATTTACAATGTAAATTATCATAAACAGTACAAATATGGGAACTTCATGTGTATAACATACGTTATATACAGTAAATCAGCCCTCATATTTTAAACTGTACTTAAATATATCTTAACTTCTTAACTATAACTAACATAAACATTTAAGTTAACACACGTTAGTATAAATTCAACAAAAATTTTGTGAGAATTTATAAGTTTCGACCCTCCAAGCAGCACATTTTCAATCCCTGCTAATTCTAATAATCTACTTAATAATAATTAAAAATTAAATAAATTTTAATAAAAGATGAGTTTAATGAGAATAATAAGAGCATAATGAGAATCATAAGAGCATAATGAGAATTATGTAGTAAGTGTGATTATGTTATTTAAGAGATAATTTATGATTTGAGTCGAATTTCTGTTCAACATGCATGAAATCTCGTAGTTTGCCATAGTTAGCTAAATGTTCTTGCCGGTGGACATATTGAAGTGGATCAAACAGAGGTGTGTATGAAAACAACGTTGATTTATTCTACTACATGCCAGAGATTATCCTTTAATAATGTTAACGTGAGTATTAAATGGATGTGGAAATGGCCATTGGCCATATTGCACCATCAAACTTCCACCATCACTCATACTAAAATGCAAAATATTTAATGTTCTTATGCATTTGTGAACTGCATGGTGCGATAGATTATTTTCACGGAGGAGAGTCAGAAGACAATTGGTAAGAATTACGAGCAATTAAGCTCACAATATCTCCTCCGCTATCTTCCTTTATCTTCTTCCATTAAACTGTCAAACATGAAATTAATCATAGTCAAATATATAACACTCTTGCAACATCGCCATCAACTCGCACTTTTTAATATTTACAAATCAACCATTAAATTTCAAGTGTCTTTAAACACATTTTCATCCACTTTATTTCTGTCTAATACTGGCTATTATATAGACATGTTATATGCTTAAAAGTTAAATAGAATTTAAAAAAACGTATAAGTTAAATACAGTTAAAGTTAATGGCAGTTAAATTAAGTTAATTAAGATGTTAAAACTATAAAAATGAATTTTAAGAAAAATGAAATGAGCAAAAATGTTAAAATGAGTCAAAATGGGTAAAATGAAGTAAAAATGCTTGTAGAATGAAGCAATTGTGTAGGCAAGTGATATTTTTGTAGATGTTGTTCGGATAACCTCGTTGATTGACTCTGGTGATGTTGATTTGTAAATGCGAAGCTGAGTGACCAATTTCCTGATTCTTCAATTCTTCTCCACACACGTTCATACATCAATACGGCGTTGCTCCATTGGCGTGGGAAAAGGAACGAAGAGGAATGAAACACACACCCGCGTGTTGGTTCATATTTATTGATATTAACATGAATGAGATTCTTTGGTTTAGTTAGCAGACAGCGAAGGTTCTTGGGATTTTTGCTCATCATGAGTTTCATATTCCACGTTGGTTGGTGTGAAAGAGGAAATGGGTCGGATGAGTGCCCAATCAAACACACACATTCACCATTCACAAATTCAAATTACTTGCAACTTTTAATAATAATGCTAAACTCCTTTAACTTCCATTCAGTAGTTAAAGGCTTTAAGTAGTCTCCTTTAAATGTGTTAAATGTGCATTAAATGTGTATTAAATGAGTGTGCATAATATAACTTAGTAAAGTTATATTATGGTAAGATTTAATTTAAGGTAAAGAATATAAGTAAGATAAAAAGGAATATAATGTAATTCTTATTGAGGAATTCTTATATACCGAATGTTTAAAGTTGTTTAATGTTGTAGTTTAATGTTTAGACTTACTTAGAGTATCTATAAGAGAAAAATCTAGTAATAGTGGAGGAGCAAAATAATAAATTCTGAGTTGGTGGTTTGAATATTAATTAAATGCCCCATTTAACGGAAAAACTCCTCTACTAAAATGAAGTTATCTTGAGGCTCATCTCTCGTTCAACTGATTAAAATCAACTTTTATGCCTTCACTTACCTTACCTTTATTTTAATTATTGAACCTCTGCTTGCCTTAATGTTAATGAAATCATCCTATTTAATCTTATTCATCTAACTTGCATTAAATGGAAGTTTAATTATTTTTTACCTCAAGCTCAAACCCCAATTCATTTTTTATGAAAATTTAAATTTTATAAGCTCAACTTAATTAAAGTCAAATAAGGTTAGTTAAATATCTAAAAATTTAAAGTAATTTAAATGTCACCTAAATTAACTTAACTATAATAATATAATCATGATGCAATTATCTCTTGCAAAATTATTTATTCACAAATGTCTAAAGACTTGATTAAAAATTATTATTTTTAGTCAAGTCAATTTTGCGGATAAAATGCGTTTTGGAAAAAAGAAACTGTTATTATTGTAAACTGTTTTCTGACTTTGTTTTTCTTACAAAAATGAAACTTTCATTTTGACTTTTGAAGTTTTCCATTGAATATTCAAGAGTTTGATGGTTAATTGAAAGTTCTCTTTGATAATGAAATGAGTAGAAAGTAAAAAAAAGTTGTTTTGATAATACAAAGAATGAAATAATACGGCCATTCTATTTAATAACAAGAACTTTTAATATCTAAACACGTATATAGTCATATGTGGAACTTGAATTTTCCTATTAAATCCTTCCTATCTACTAATAATGGAAATCCATCATTCCAGTAATAAATAGGAAAGTCAATGACTCGGCTCCTCATTTATTTTCATTATTTAAGTCAACTTCCATTGTGTTTGAAAAGTCTTTTAAGGTAAAAGTCTTAAGGAAAATGGTCTTTAACACTTGTAGTTAATTTGCATCTTCCACTCGCATTCACATTGAGCCAGGGCTGCAAAACAAGGAAGTTCCTCCATTTATCCCTTTATTCATCCCATCATTTCAAAACGGAAGTTGTCCTCTTTTTCTTATTAATACCATTGAATTTTTAGCATTAGAAATCATACAGGAACAATAAGCAATTGCAAAATGTAATAGTGCATAGTTTATATTACTATTACTGTAAGATACCTAAGAATAATGCTTGTTCCGTTTGATAACAGGTGACTTTTTAAATTATAATATGAAATACACAGTAGGATAATATACATAGTTATTAATAGAGCCCGGACATTCATGGAATTGTATGTTTTTTATCTTTTGTTCAATCGTTCTCAAATTTTGGTGCCATCCTTATTATAGAAAATAAGGAATCTTCAGACCATATTCAAAATGCATGTTGTTCATATTTGGGGATTTTTGCTCCATATTTGCCGATTTTTGAGCATATTTGCTTATCTAGAGCTTTTTTCACACTTTTTTCAAAAATTTAATCTAAAAATCCTTTTCATTTTATAAAGATTAATTTAAAAATAAATAAATAAAAATTTTATTTACGAATTCTCGATTATATATATATCAATAAATCAATTAAAAAGTATCATCCATAAAAATTGGACATTTGAATTCTACTTAGCACATATAAATTAAGATTGAGATTTCTGGTTTTTAAATATTTTCGAACTTTTGAGATAATAAATGACATTTATGCACTTTTTAAAGCATTGAATTCAATATATGTCTATTATTTTTATGAAAAACATCGAATAATGAAGTGCATATAGTGCTTATTTTGGCCATTTTTTTACTGCATACTGCATGCTTAAAACGACATTTTTTAGAGCTTGAATGTCCGTGCCCTAGTTATTAAATATCCATTGCATTTTACATTCCATACATAACAAAATAATAAGAAAAAACCAAGTTAAATGTGTAAAGAAAGCGATGAGACACGTTAATGCATTAAATGCTAAATTAAACTCCTTAATCAACTTGTCCAAGTTGATTAACAGCATTTTCTTATATAAAAGTATAAAGTTTAAGTTGTTAAAAAATTAAAAGCATAAAGCAAATGTAAATGTAGATAAAGTGAAATGTTCATTATTATTGGGTTAGTTGTTGCAGGGCATTCCCTTTTTCTTAGCTGTGAAGACGTGTGTCATCAATGTTAAGTTTTGATGAAACTTGTAGAGTTGATTTTGGAAGACATAATTGTTAGTTTGGTTGACTCGCGCGCTCTCAACCTTCCTTTCCCTCTCCGTTCTCCTCGACATTGAGGCCAGAAAGGAAATTCCTATCTATTTGTATAAGAACTTTGTTATAAACTTTACATTATAAATAATGTGATCATTTTTAAGACCTTCAATCAAATTTGGAAGATCAATTTAATCTCCTTATTTATTAGCTCTTAAGCTTGCTCTTAATTACAATGAGCTTTAAATTCAATCAAAATCTTTCACTGCCAATAATAAATAAATGCTCATGTCATTTAATCCTAATCTTATTGGTTTGTAACTTTGTACTTTTATAACTTTGTATTTTATATGAATGTCGATTGTATGATTGTAAAAACATAAAACACGTTGGTTAACAAAACAAGTAGTTAATGCCATTAATGAGATAAATGGTCAAATGATCAAATGGCAATAAAAAATTAAAGATCCGTTCAAGAACAAATTTATAATAAATATTATTAATCTTATTTAATCACCTTCAATTCCAGTTATTTATTTATTGTTAAGTCTAAATTATGATCAAAAAGTGTTTAACTTATTCTGGTATTTAATTATCAACTTGATTCTCCAATTTAATCATAACAGTGGCCTTAAAAGAAAACCTCAATGACAATTATTTAATTATAAGAATATATCATTTAACGCAATATAATTAAATAAAAAATAATTAACCTCTTCATCCCCTTATTGGATTAATTTTTTGTTTTTTAATTGCTATATATTATTATTATGTTTACGTGTTTTATATAAAACTATATAGCCAAATGCCTTATGTATAAATGAGATAGGTACAATTTATGCCCAAATGAATAAGGGCTGTTAAATTAAATACTTTAATTAATTAAGTTTTAGTTAAATGCATAATATTTTGAAGATTGTATTTAATGAGTAATGAGTTAATTAAAATGTCATAGTTGGAGTTTGATATTAATTTTGGAACTTTTATCCCTCATGAATTTGTTGTTTACTTTTACTTTATTTATCAAATGAACCCAAGTCTCATTAAAGTGAATCTTCACTTGGTGATGAATTTATGAGGATTTGAACGGACAAGTCGTGTTGGATTAGAATGAAAATCTCATCATCTCTTGAAAAGAATTCTTTTCAACTCGAACCGTTTAAAAGAATAGAGAGTATGCAATGTACGCTGTTCGGCTGTTGTGTGAAAATTTGACTTGTAACATTTTTGATTATTAAAACTTCTTTTGTCTCTTTTTCAAGATCTTTTTCTTTCACTTTCGTCTTCATGCGGAGGATTTTCATTTAAATTCCTCATTGTTCAATCAAGTGAAAATGGGGCTAATGGAATTATTAAATTTATTGCTAATGTAATAAAGTAGATTATTGCTTAGAATCAATGAAGGTCTTCTCTTGCTTTACGCTAAAAATATTTTAAATTGCGAAATAATCAAAGAATCAAACTTTAAAGCTCGTATGAATTTAATATAAGGAATGAGACCTGAGATTTTCTTATATAACCAAATTTATTGGGATAGATCGTAGTTTTCGTTGGAGACGGATCATTAGTATTGTCGTTTTGCGAGTACTTGAGTACATGAGTAAGTACTTACTTATCCTATTTGTCTGTATTATATGTACTCTATGAACTCGAGTACATGGGAGTACATGTCTCATTCCTAGGGACCATTTAGTTTTGGGGAATTGAGAAAAAATTCTTCACTTTATTACATGAACATGGGAGTACACTGTTACTCCAACGGAACCCATTCGTGGACTTGCCATAGTCACATTTTAACACGTTTTTAGTATCAATGGGAATCCTTGAATTAAGGACATCAAAACCGTCATTTATAATTTGGATAAAATTTGAAACAGAGGGAGCATTCAAATAAACGCGCTTTACTAAAGTAGCAACGTGATTTGAAAGCAACTGAACAGCGGTTTAACGCGCATTCTTTCAGCAGCAGTAACGGTTATGTGTGATTTGATTATGTTCTTTCAATAATGTGGCGTTTTCTTTTAACTTTTGCTTCAATACTTTAATAGCTGCATGAAGATTCTTAACTATTTGATCCTGTGACTTGATCTTCTTTTCCGGTTCTTTAACTTGAAGTTCTAAATTTAATTTTAATTATTACTTAAAGAATATGCTTATATATAGATAAATAATTGCTAAAAAGTTTAAAAACAATTCAATAATGTGTAATTTGTAATGTAAATGTGTAACCTAAATCAATAGAATTTGGCTCATCATTCAATTCCTCATTTGCATTTTGTTCAACGAGATTCTCCTCTTCCTCATTTATGACATCTGGTAATTCTGTAATATATGATCATTAAACGAAAAAACTATTTGATTTGATTTGTTACTTAATGTAAGTTTTAATTTATAGTTTATTACTTGTGCTCAAATTGTTTAACGAATTTCGAGAATTCCTTTTATTAGCTCTAATCTCCCTTTGGTTGATTTCTTTCAAAACTATTCCACGATCTGGAAATACTGAAGGAATTGCTGAAGATTTAAGAAGCTTCTTCAACGGTAATCCAAGGAGTTCATTCTGAAAGTCGCGTTCGAAATCGTCGGGTGTAAAATGATCGAAGCAAATTCTTGCATTATTCGGATTGAAACTTGAATCGCCTCTTTTACAATTTAATACCCATGAATCAAATAAATTCTTATTCCTAATTGGAAATCGATGAAATGAAATGGAGTTAGTTCTCAACGTTATGTTTTTTGCACTCAACTATTGCACAACCTGGCATAATTTAATAAAAACTTAATTACAGTTAAAGTGTATAAATAACAATTTTCAAGATTTAATGCAGTTATATGTGAAAAGAAATACAAATATCAAATGCCCGCTCTTTCTATGTGCCAATTTCGTCATAAATGACAGTATTTAGATTGTATTTCCAATTGTCTCAATTTTCTTCCGAACCTTCTAATAAACCAGCCTTGGGTTCAGGTTCCATGGAGTACCCAATTTTAAATTTTTCTAGAATAGGAAAATTGACATTATTTACAGCATGGAGCGAAATTTTTCAGCGTGGAGCTCCTTGGAGGCTCCATGGAGCCTCATTTTTACATGATATGGTAACCTTAGCCATTATTTTCTAACTAATTGTTTTTGATCTTCCACCAAAAATCAGTCAAACAATTGATGAATTAGCAAATTTACCTTCAGACATCTTGATCTTTACTCATACATCATCAGTCACATAAGAACAATTAAATGAGAGAAAAAGAATAGGATTAACAAAGTAGATTTTTACTAATCCACATTTATTTAATTTAAAAAAATGAAAATAACAATGAACAAAATAATGTTGGAGACAACTTAAAAAATTATTAAATTTCCTTATTATTTTGATACAAAAATTTCCAAATAAATGTAAATAAAAGAACAATTAACTTGCCAAGTTCATTTTATTTTATAATGATAGTTTGTTGACAACATGAGGATTTTTGAAATGTGGAAGGAAGATTTCGAAAAGACTTGTATGTTGCCCAAATATGCTAATAAAAAGAATATTGGAGAAATTCTCAATGATCGGAAAAATACCTGGTGGCCATTTTGTATTGAACATAGTAAATTGAACGCTCACTCCTTTCCTTGTTCACTCACCTTATATTTCACCATGAGCATCATGGCGGCTATTGGATTCAAATAAGGTGACCTCGACCTCAGAAAATGGAACAAGTTATAAGAAATTTAAATTCTTACTTCTTTATTTTAATGCAGTTATATGCATTTAGATGTTCAGTTAGAAGTATCCACAAGGTGAGAAACGAATGTTTGGGGCAAAATAAAAGAGTGAGTGAACAAAGAAATATAAGGCACGTTCTCTATGTTCAGTAAAAAATGGCTCTTAAAACGGAAAAAGAATCGTGAATACTATAATAAAATAAATACATTTAAAAGCTTAGCCAGTTCCAAACACACATACGCTCCTAACCAATTAAATTAAGAAAGATTCTACCAATTATTGTAATTACATTTTATTTTTTATTAATTTTCGATGTTATTTTAACCATTGAAATTTTTGTATTTGAATATTTTGAAGTATTCAAAGCTCGGCTCCTGATGATGACTGGTATAGTGGTATAGTATTGTATTTAAATTAAGATAGATTCAATTGAATCTTTAATTTCATTGCAAAGATACTTTACAACACATCAAAATGATTCATTAAATTTATTGATCTTATATATTATCCTATATTGAAGATAAAAAATCAAATAGCTAAGTGATTAATAAAGGCTAAACAGGCTATTATTCTTCAAGGTAGGAAAAATCTCATGAAATTACTCTTTAAGAAATTCACATTTTTTCTATTATATTAATAAGTTCTAATGACTCGTGTTCTTTCAAAATAACTGCTCCAAAATAATTTCAAGATTTATTAATGATTAAATCATAAAGTATGATGTAGTATAATGTATAATTTCACAATAAATTTTTAAATATATATGAATATAGTATGGATATGTATGGATATATATTAATAACGTTATAAAATAAATAATAATTATTGAATATATTTTGATTATTAAATTAGGTTTCACTTTCTTGGGTCTCCCCCGCTTCCTTTTCATTCCAATTGGAACTATTTTGCCTCTAATGAGACTTCAGCCCATTTATATAAAATAGCGAGTGTAAGAATATGCTTGCACATATATTCTTTGAAGTAAATTTGACAAGAACACGTCGCACAAAGACAGTTCTTTTCGATAATTTTAACAGTCCATAAAATTTTAGCGGAATCAGTACAATAATCAAATGTTTCCCAATTTTTATTTAACCCAAAAGAGTCAGGTTCGGGGGAACTGATTCATTCATCTATGAGCTCCTCCTTATTCTATTCCTTAAAGTCTCGCTTCTTACCTCTCTCTAATCTATTTACCGTCAGGAGAGAAAAAAATGTGGAAAGGTTGGGTTAAGTAAAAATTAATTTCTATTTTTCTCCAAATATTTGTCTATACATTTGTCGTTGATGATTGTAGATAATAGAGGAAGCATTTCTTACAGAAGTTAACATTTAATTAGTGAATCAGCTTCTTTTACCCTAAGTAATTTTTTACCTCATAAGATTTTTCCTACCTTGAATAAATAGAAGTCATTAAAATAAATTATAATAAATATTGAATATAAAATATTTTCCATTTTACATTAAAAGTAAAAAAATTCTATATCATACTATCATAATTATCTGTTTTTATACTTTCGATAATTTTACTTAATAAATTACTTCACCAATTTATTTAAATTTACAAATTATATTAAACATTAATAAATAACGAGTTAAAATGTTAAAATGTAATTGTTAAATTGTCTTAAAAGTTGATCAATCCTAAGTTTTCTTGTGATTTTTCAACTGGCAGGCTTTTAAAGAATTTGTGCATTTTGTGGGCTAAAATTTTAAAAATGTTGAAATTTACAAATAATTTCCAAATTTCTTTAAGTTTTTTCAGTTTCTTCCAATAAAAAATTAACAAACCTCAAGACTGTGATTCTCTTTGTTTTGTCGCTCGTTTCCCAAAAACTTCTTGAGGTTGAATGAGGATTTCCTTTTGTTGGACTTGCTGAAATAATAAATATACACGATAAAATATTTCATTAAATTCAAATTAATTAGTTAGATAGCTAATTTTTATCAATGTGAATTATTAATCCATATTATAATTATAATGTTAATTTATAAAAAAAATTACTGTGAACTGTTGAAATGTGAGGCATTTTCACTTGGGTTTCCTCACTCATCAATTTATGGCTCATCCGGGGAAGAAAAGATTCACTTTTGTTTGTTCCTCCACAAACTGGCAGAGATTTCATGTTTAAATTGTTACTGAAATTTACACTAGTGCTGTTGCTGTTCCCCCGCGGTTTTTTGAAAAGCGGCGAGAGCTTTTTGGTCACAAAGTTCCCTTCGCCCGGGGAATTTTTAATTTGCCGAGGGAAAATTGAACTCCCGGTGTTATGGAAACAAAGGATTTTGTCGTTTCCTTCCAAAACATTTGTTTTCACAAGAATCGTTGCATGAGGCTCTTTGGAAAATCTCAACGGTCCGCCTGGCGCTTTTGTCACATTGTGACTTAACATGGAATTTTCGTCAACGACTTTTCGATTGCTGCTACTAAAAAATACTGGAATTTTGGAATTTTTCCCGGAATTTTTATTGCTATTGCTAACGCCGTTTCCTTTCACACCGTTGCTGCTGCTCAACGAAGCTAAATTCTGGTGCGACGGGGTGTGAACTAAATTCTGTGCTGTTATATGAAGACTTGATAAAATCTGCGACGGTGTATGATGACTTGATAAGTTTTGCGATGAAGTATGCTGTGCTAAATTCTGCGATGTTTGAATAGATATGTTCTGCGTTGGAATTTGAACAGATAAATTCTGCGATGGAACATTATGCCCGGTTTGATTTCCAATGTTGTTCGACAAAAATGATCCCGAGGATGAAGTCGAGTCATGTGATCGAACCACGTTGGCATGGTGAGTTGAATTTGAAAAACTTGGCAGCGTCCGACGCTTTTTTGCTTTTCCCTCTTCAGCGAGTTTTCCATTGAGGAGCGGAAGGAATTTGTTAGGAAAACCATCATGTGTGAAATAGCGATGACGCAAAAGCGCACAGCAACTCGGCCTTTTTGGCCCTTCAGGGTCCAACGTGACGGAGAGAAACGCTACGCTGTCGTCGTTCCATGAGGGAAACATCGCAGCAAATACGCTCCGCGAGTCGCTTCGTCCTGAGCGCGGGTATTTGAAGTTTTTGAAAGCTGAATTGGAAGCCATGATACTCAAATGACGTTTGCTTAGTCGTCCTAAATAAAAAATTGGCCATTTAAAATGTTAATTCCATTATAATAGTTAATTCTAGATAAATAGGTAGGAAAATTTAATTAAATAGTTAATTCTAAATAAATTGTAAAATCTAATAAAAATATTAAAGTTGAATTAAATAGCTCATTTTAATTAAATATTAATTGGCAATTTTCTTAAACATACCTAAACAGTGGGCAATGAGGAAAAGTTGGTCAATGTCCGAATCTCCTGGGAACAAAGGTTCTCCGGTGTTCATTTCTGCAAAGAGGCAGCCAAGAGCCCAAACGTCAACTTCCCTGAAAGTCATTAAAGAAACAAACTTTGAGCATTATTTGTATTCATTTTCTCTCCACTATTATTTGAAATGAAATTAATTTAATAAAGCATAAATGAATTAAGCCCATGGTTATATTGGCTAGAAATGTTCATGGCTGCATAGCTGCATTGACGTACTAGTTTGAGTTGAGTGGAACATAGAGGAATTCATAGGGCAATTTAATAGAAAGATAAAAAGGGAATTAACGATGAAAATCGGAAAAGTAATTGCGAGATCTCTTAAGATAAATGAGGTTTTTCCTTGGGTTATTCAACTTATATAAAATTCTGCACAAAAGCTTAACATGTAATAAGTAAGCTTTTTTGTCATAATAAGAATAATTATTTTTTCTTAAGTACAGTAACAGTACATAGTAAAGAAGAAAATATTAATTAAAAAGGCTAAAAAAAACTCGTTCGTTTTACAGAAAAATGAATCAAAATGAGTAATCGTAGTAAATAAAATTCTAAAAGATTTTAGATTTAAGAATGTTGCATATAATCCAAGGAACCTCCTTCCTCCTTCATACAGAGGTGAACCAATGAAATGAGACCTCTGTATACTTAACGCCGTTCGTTTTATTTATGACTAATATAAAATAAAAATAATTTTATTTTATACTTTTGATAAATAGAACGAATGGCGTTAAAGTTTATGAATTGTAGCATATCATTTTATTTGGATGGCATAAAAATATTTTTGGATGAGATTTTTATTAATTTTAGACTTAAACTGCGAGAAAAATTTAATAATTGCAAACGATATTTGCAAAAAATCTCATAAACGTTGAAAAATATATTTTCATCTGCTCACTTTCCGTAAGAAGAATCTCCAATTAGGAGTTCAGGCGCTCTGTACCATCTTGTCGCCACGTAGTCAGTCAATTGATCCCCGTGAAGATGACGAGCAAATCCGAAATCGCAAAGTTTCACAATCCCAGCACGAGAAATGAGGACGTTCTCCGGCTTAATGTCGCGGTGAATGATCTGCATTTCAAAATGTTCATTTCAATTTATATTAATTAAATTAGATATAATAGCGTGTTTTAATTCTTAATTTAATTAGGATTTTAAAATATTAATCTCACATGATTTTCATGGCAGAATGCGAGTCCTCTTAATAACTGGAAAGTGTATCTTCTGCAAGTTTCTTCTTCCAACCCATGAGATTTCCTTTCCAATTGATTCAACAGACTTTCCTCGACAAATTCGAAAACGAGATAAAGATGCCGACGACGACGAAAAACTTCCAAAAGTCCCACAACATTTTCATGCCGCACTTTCTAATTAAAATTAAAAAATTAACAATTATTAATTTTATTTTTATTTAAAATTTCATGAACAGAAATCAAACTCATTGTTTAATAATTTAATACAATTATGTTCTAAAACTTTAATTAAAATCAAATTACAGCACAAACAATAAATTAATTAATAAATAAGACAGACAAAAATTACCGAACTATCTAAATTGTAATTTAAACAGAATTGACTTATAATTAACTTTAGTAATTAAATATTAATTGACTATTTAGTTAAAATCAAATCAAATTATTTACTCTTAAAACTCGGATTTCCCTCAGTGCAATTTTCCTCACATTTGGGTCATCTTCCGAGTCGATGAACTTTTTAATTGCAACGATTTCCCCTGTTTCCTTTGCTCGCGCTTTAAGTACAATCCTAATATTAACAATCATTATTTCATCAAATTAAATATTTATATATGTAATCAATCAATATAAATAGTCAAAATGGAATCAAAATCAAACAATTATCATTTTTATCACTCAATTATTCAAATATAAAGAGTATTGCTATTACAATGCTCCGAATTAAATTATTAATTAAATGTGCAAACCCATAAGATCCTTCTCCCACCACTCCAAGCGGATCATAGCGTTCCATTTGCCTTCACTCAAAGAGCGAAGACTCAAGTTGGAGGAGCTCGGCCGAGGACTGAAAGTGAAAAGACAGAGTTTATTGATTAAATTAACTTGACTCTTTTATTCTCCTCATAAAGAAGATGTAAAGTGCGACGCCCACTTTCCTGCACCAAACAAACATATACCAGATAAACACTCACCATTACTCATACCTACGATTATAAATTTACTTTCTTCCATTTCATATATCATATATATGAAGCTTAATGTCAAGCATATGAAAGTATATGAGTATAAGGGACAGGTAAGAAAAATGTTTTTACCTGTGAAAGCAAAAGGCTTGGTTTGTTTATTGGCAACAGTTTCTCTCTTGGTCGCCTGGTCCAATGAAATGCGCGACTTGCTCCAAGAGGCTCTGGAGGAATTCTCAATCACTTTATTACTATTTCACATACACAACACACACCTGAACCTCACCCGGGTTGGTGAAACGAGGGTTTGTCGGAATTCATGGTTTTATCTGATTATCCCCCTTTTCCTCAAGTTGAACCACCTCTCGTCTCAATAACTCATTTCCTACGATTCACCCATTTATTTACATTATAACATACTATTCACATGCTTTTGCTCCAGATAGACGAAGGTTCTCTAATGGCATATTCAAATGCTTTATGAAGCACTGAATGGAAATGCGATACTTTGATACACAATATCATAATATCAAAAACAGCGAGACATTTGTGAAGATTTTGATTCAACAATTTAAACATACAAAATAATTTAGATAATTCAAGTTCTTCACATTTTAATTAAGTTCAGTATAAGTAAAGAAATGATTCAAAAACTAAAATACTAACTAAATCTACTTTATATGAATTATACAGGGTGTTTTCAAACCAAATTGTCTGAAAATTTAACACAACATACTTGATTATATACCTTATCGTATGGACTAAACTAGAAAATTCAAAGTTAATTAGTTTTAAAGATATTTAAACTCAAAGTTGTTTTGTCTTATCGAAAACACCCTATACATATAGTTTATTGATGTAGTTTATATAAATATTAATTAGCTGATTATAATTGAAATTAAATTCCAATTCTAAATAAAGTATATTTGTAAAAAAAAATATAGGGATTTTTATAAATAATATGATATCAATCAGTATTTCTATTTTATACATATTTACACGTTTTGCATTTATAGTTTTTCTCCATTGTGAATTCCCATGTGACGCTTTATATGTGCTTTATTAGCACTTGAATAAATGCAAATTGCATTTGCATGGTTTTTCCTTAGTGTGAACATTCATGTGAGTGGTGAGACGACATTTGGAAGTAGAAGAATATTCACACAGGATGCACTTTAATGTTATTTCTGGAATGTGAATTCTCATATGACTCACTAGTTGTCTTGATGTTTTAAATGAACATTTACAAATTACTTGAATGATTTTTCCCCGGTGTGTTTAGTCATGTGACTCAAAAAAGAATCTACGATTGTTGACATATATCTACACATTGAGCATTTGTGTATTTTTTCTCGATTGTGAACTTTCATGTGGCGCTTTAAATGGTATTTTTGAATGCATAGGATTCTATTTAAACAATATTTTTTTAATAATAGTTAGATAAGTATTCATTGTATGGATGTTGAATTCATTACTATCATCTATCAATCACTATATTGAAAACTATTCATGATTGAATGATGGCTCCAACTGTTTGTATTACCCATCAATAAGCATAAATAGCAATATAGGTATAACATTTTATGCAATTTCTGATTGTTGAGCAACATATTCATTTTATATAGTGTCTAATAGCGACGAAGTGAAGAAGCATTGAAAGATAAAAAGAGATATTTAAGTGACTACTCAAATAGTTATGCTTTTTATCATCGTCATTGGCATGTCGAGTTTCGCGTTATTGAGTAGTTTGAATGTCAAAGTTATTATTACAACACATTCAAAATTCACACAACCAGGCCAAGTCATATTCAATACACGACAAGTTACAATATTTAATGATTAATTATAATTTTGAACAATAATTACTAAAGTCGTATTAAACACATTAGCAGCCCACAGTAGACATATAGTGTGAGCATTATACCTATATAGTAAACATTATAATTTTAGATTTCATCGCCTCTAGTAGGAAATGTCCTTTAATTTCATTACATCACATTAATTATCAAATGATTGTTTGGACGATGATCAGCCAGAGAATGCCAATTTTCAAAGTGCTAACTTTGCAATTTTGCATGCACGGTGGCAATGAAAGGAGTTAAAGTTCGTGTTGTGGGTTAAACAAGTTTTGTTTATTAACTTTCATCCATGCGTTAGTCGACAGTTGGGAGCGAAGAAGTGACGAACATCCGACACAATCAAATAAATATTCATACGCTCCTCCTTCATAGTAATTATAAGACAAATTCCCTTCAATTATTCCAAACTTCCCTTTAAGTTACTTGAAGAAAAGTCAAGTTGGTTCGCTGTCTGACCTTTGGTTTTATCTCTTTTATTTTTAGTTTGATGTAATGTGTTATAATTTATAACTTATTCATAGGCATTGGATTCTATATCTTTTGTTCGACTATTCTTGGAATTGTTCATTAAAGATTTATCTCTTCCATTTCCCTTACACACATTTGGATTCACATGAAATCACCTTAAAGTTTAAGGCTTAAACTGTAGCAACACTTTAAATTATCCATTAGGCATTACTATGTACCTTTTATGTCCTTATTAATCCTAAAGCCTAAATGTTTAGTAATGCATGCCTATATATAGTGTTTATGTAGTCATTTATTTTAGTTCAATTTATTTATCATATTTTGGTATAGGTAAAATTATTGACATGTTCAAATATTTCGTGTTCTGTAAGCCAATTGACAATGAACTATAATAATTAAGTGACATTTTTAACTCTTATATAGGGTGAATAGCCGGATAAAAGTGTACATGTGAGCTTAAGCAATCAAGTAATGCCCAAATTAAAATAATTCTAATAATTCTAATTGGATTTGTGGTGAGGTCAGAGGAAATGTGTTAATGTTTTTCCAGAATCAATTATTTGTGCTTACAAAACTTATTCCGTCATTCCTCACTGGAACTAGTGAATGAAAAAAAAGAATAAGAGGAACAAAAAAGTTCATTTTAATTTCATCGAGTAAAAAATAACCTTCAAGTTATCCTTCAATTAAACAGCTAAAATACTCATTAATTCTTAAACTTTATGTGCATCTACTAATGACTTTTATTGCGAGCGAGTTATTTAACATTTAAATAACAGTTCAGAATTTAATTATGATTAAAGCTATTAAATACAATATTAAAATCCAAACGTTTACATAAACCAACAAAAATCCAAAATGTCTGAACAAAACCAAGAAGTTTTTTCCCAAGCCACATTCAGATCTTTGAGTGACGTTGAGAGGAGTCGAAGCGAAAGACTCGAAGACAGCGGCGTTGGCCCGAGTTTGGCCAATGCGAGTGAAAGGAACAACGAAGGAATTGTGAATGGCGACGCCTTGGGCGAACTCAACGGTTCAATGGAGTTCGTCATGTACAAGCGACGTTGGATTGGCATGTTGGCCATTGTCACTTTGAACTTGTCTACGGGGCTCGTCTGGCTCACCTTCACGGCCGTCCCGACCATGTCAAAGGAATGGTTGAATACGACAGAGACCAATGTCAATTTGACGGCGGTGCTGTACTTTGTCGCCTTCGTCCTCGTCGCTCCTTTCAGCGGATACATTTTTGAAAAATGGGGGATAAAAACTGCGGTAATTGACCATGTGATCTTTAAATAACATTTATTTTTCATTTAAGTTGATTAAACTTTGCTAAATAATAATTTGTAATAAATAGAATTCATAATATATATTTTTGTTTGTATAATTAATATTTTAATTATAGATTAATAATACAAATTAGCTAATTTAATTGTGTAATTTAATGACTCATAATGGCAATATTATGTTATAGTCATATATTATTTATTCTAAAAATTGCAAATGAAATGAATAAGCTTAAACTATAAACATAAGAAACATTAGAATCATTTGAGATAATAAATGATGAATAATTGTTTTAAATAAAATTTTAGCTGATTGTTGGCGGTTTGCTGAATATTCTCGGCTCATGGATTCGTTATGTTGGAGCATTCGTTAAGAGCGACGAAGAGAATTTCCAATGGCGTCTTGCAGTTGTTTTATTTGGGCAACTCATTGCTGCGGCGGGTCAACCGTTTTTCCTCAATGCTCCGCCCAAATTCGCTGCTGTTTGGTTCAGCGAAGGAAGTCGAGCCACTGCAACCACCATTGGAAGCATTTGTAAATTCAAACATTTACTAATTAACGAATCATTAAACAATTATTAAATAAAATAATTAATTAAATAATAATTTTATTTAATTCCATTTTGTATGATTTATTCTAGCGAGTCCTTTGTCAGCCGCCTTGGCCTTTGTTTTATTCCCCTCGATTTGCTCGAGTTCTGAAGACATTCCACGGAGTCTTTACATTGTCGGCGGTTGCGGAATCCTCGCCATCATCCCCGCACTGACCATGCAAGCGAGTCCGCCAACTCCGCCGTCGCCCTCAGCTGCAGCCGCAGTTGAAGAACTCAAAGAACTCCCATTTTGGATCTCAATCAGAAAAGTTTCAACCAATTTTGGATTTTGGCTCCTTTTCATCGTATTCTCCTTCTTCGTCGCGTTTTTTAACGCCATCACGTCCCTCATCCAGCAAATCGTCGAGCCGTACAATTACAATGAGGACCAAGCAGGGCTGTTTGGCGCAGGACTAATTGTCGCGGGATTAATTGGCGCGGGAATCGCAGGGCCGTACGTGGACAAAACTAAAAATTACCAAATGTTCATCAAGTGCGTGACCCCGGTCATTGCCCTAACGTACATTGCAGTCATTTTCACCGTGCGGGAGGATTTCTTTTGGGTTTTGCTCCTCAGTTTTTTGGTGATGGGATTGACGTCTTTTTCCCTTTTGCCCGTGGCGCTTGAGTTGGGCATCGAATGTACTTACCCGGCCCCGCCGTCCACGTCCACGTCTTTGTTGTGGATGGGAGGTCAAGCTGCGGCCGTGGTGGTTTTGTCACTTTTGGACGTTTTGAGAGACNTTTTCCCTTTTGCCCGTGGCGCTTGAGTTGGGCATCGAATGTACTTACCCGGCCCCGCCGTCCACGTCCACGTCTTTGTTGTGGATGGGAGGTCAAGCTGCGGCCGTGGTGGTTTTGTCACTTTTGGACGTTTTGAGAGACGATGACCCAACTGCGGATCCGCCAAAAAATTATAAAAAGGCGCTAATTTTCATGGCGGCTTTTGCATCGGTTTTATCATTTATGCCGTTGTTCTATAAAGCGAAAAATCTGAGATTGGAGGCCGAGAGGGAAACGAGAAACCGAAATAAAACAGAAATTTAATATTTAAATTTTCTATGTGAATCTAAACCTAGACCGTGTCAAATAGATTAGGTGTATTTTCATGAACGGGTCGTTTATTTTAATTACTTGCATTCTTCGTGTACAATATTTTAATTTATGAAGTTCAAAACAATATATTTTTCTTACAAAACGACTGTGATAACTTTTGCTCAGAAAATCTTATATAACATTTTAAAATACCAGAATGTATATTTTAATTGTATATGTAATCTATATCTAACTAAATGCAAGTGAACGAACCAACTTTGGGTCGGTTCGTATTAATAAATTAGAATTAAAATATGAATGAATACCTAGCTAATTAAGTATTTGCTGAAATAAGTGTATTTTTGATAAAAGAAAAAATTCATAATTGAAATGGAGTTTAATATTATCGACAATATATTTTAATTAAAAAGTATGAATCTTAAAAGCATGAATTGATCTTTTTATTTAGATCATACCAGCGCTGCTCATACATAAGATTTATACGAATAAATACTATGTAGTTATTAAAACTACTAACTTGTATTATACAGAAATTTTCTAAATTTAGGACACATAGGATTTGGTCAAATTAATTCGGTAACTATAAAAATATGTATTTTTATTAAGAATTTCTAAGAGTATCACAAGCTTCTTTGTATACGTAGCTTACGATGAAACCCGAATGAAAATCCAAGGGCTAAGGTCGAGACTTCTCGGAGGCCAATTGATTGGTCCATTTCTTCCGATCCAAGTTCCAAATTCTTGGATAAGGAAGTTTCGCACTTCAAGTTAAGAAGTTACCCAATGTGGAGGGTCTTTGGTGATGATGATTGGTGGTATGTTTTCATTTTCCTCATTCGCAATGATGGCTCGGAGAGCAGGAATAATTGAGTCACGAATAAGAGCAAGATACCCTAGTCCTTTAAGATTTCCGTTGATGAAAAATGGACCAACTAGTGAATTTCTGAACATCCCCAGCCAGACATTGAGTTTCTGAGGACGTTGAATATGATCAATCCGAGTGACATGTGGACTTTCAAGGCCATAAACTCTTCGATTTTTGTGGGCCACTGCTACACCTATTAAGTAAAAGTACTGTCATAACCTCTTCATACACTTTGCACATAGTGCCTTCACACTCATAAATACATACATATAGAGTGTTCGTTTTATAACGTTACGCACGTGTAATGTTAAAGTATAGGGTAAAGTCACCATTTTGTTTTTTTAAATAAAAATTTGGATGGCATGAAGAATATATTGCAAAAGGCGCATAAAATGAGATGCATTATCGAAAATTTGGAT